>AWOL01S0024682.1:70578-89705 GCA_000715115.1 Nicotiana otophora | reverse complement strand
TTCAAGATAATCATGTGGGTCCTCAGAAGGCGTACCACTAAAGTGAACTGGAAAGAGCTTGGTAAACTTATCCAGTCTCAATAAGGCATCAAAAGACATGGCGGGCCTATCACTGGCCTGTGCCGCAACAACTGGCTGAACTACCCCGACTGGCGGGGCTGCTGGAGCCTGCTTCTGGGGAGCCATCTGCTCTGGAGTGGGAGTAGTGGGAGTTTGTGCTCCTCTCCCAGCATGTGAGACGGTTGGGGCCACTGGAAATGTACTATTCTGGGCCACACCCTCCATAAGACTTACCAAACGGACTAGAGCGTCCTGAAGTACTGGAGTAGCTATGAATCCTTCTGGGGCCTGAACTGGTCCAACTGGTACAGTCTGAACTGGAACCTCCTCCTGAAGATCCACCTGAGGTTCTACAACAGGTGCAACTGCTTGAGCTTTAGACTGAGCTCTACCTCTGCCTCAGCCTCTAGCACGACCTCGACCTCTACCCCTGGATATAGTTGCCACCGGGGGCTCTGGTCCCTGACCGTCGGTAGATGTATTACGTGTTCTCACCATCTGCGAGAGAATAAGAATAAAATGGATCAATTATCGATGATAGAATAAGATCGCACGACAGAATAAGAAAGAAGTGATATTGTTTCTAAACTTTATAGCCTCTGAAAGATAAGTACAGACGTCTCCGTGCCGATCCTTCAGACTCTACTAAGTTTGCTCCTGACTAGTGATACCTATGTAACCTAGGGCTCTGTTACCAACTGTCACGACCCGAAATTCCCACCTTCGGGACCGTGATGGTGCCTAACATTTCACTTGCTAGGCAAACCAACGTTAGAATAATATTAGCCATTTTAAAATAATTTTAAATTAATTAATAACAAAGAAATAAATGCGAAAGTAAAGTTTGAAATGTAGTGAATAATCCATAATAATAACGTTGTCTAAATACTACCCCAGAATTGGTGTCACACGTGTACGAGTTTCTAGAATAATACAAATAAAGGTCTTTATAAATAAAGTTGTTTGAAAGTAAACACACAGCTAAAATAAGATAGACGGGGACTTCAGAACTGCGGACGTTGTGCAGTTATACCTCAAGTCTCCTCTGAGTAGCTGAAATCCGAGCAAGTCTATGGTACGCCACCGGGACCAACACTGAAATCTGCACAAGAGATACAGAGTGTAGTATCAGTACAACCGATCCCATGTACTGGTAAGTGCCGGGCATAACCTCAACGAATTAGTGACGAGGCTAAGGCAGGTCACTTACATTAACATGTACGCAATAATAGTAATAACCACAATAATATAAATAAATCAGGTAACTCATTTAAATAGTTGAAGCCAACTCAGCAGTCATAACCAATTATCATTTCAATCAATTTCCGTTGTAGTGTACAACCCGCTCCCACAATATATCCATATTCACTTCTGTTGCAGCGTGCAACCCGCTCCTCCAATATATTCATTTTAATCAATTTTGTTGCGGCGTGCAACCCGATCCCCCAATATAGACTTTTAAATAAGTCTGTTGCGACGTGCAATTTGATCCCCCAATATAGACTTTTAAATAAGTCTGTTGTGGCGTGCAATCCGATTCCCCAATATATTTTTACTTTCATTTTCGTTGCGGCGTGCAACCCGCTCCTCCAATAATATGATTTACCAATTCTTATAAAAGAAATTACTCCAATAAATGCAACAATTAATATGAAATTATAAGACAACAAGAATACAATAATTATGATTTATTATAAATAAGTGATGACAAGTAGCAATTAATTGTGGAAATTAAGGATGTAATAGGCATTTTAATAATTAGTATGCTAAATGTCAAGTGGCAATTAAGTCACATAAATTAAATAAGCATGTAGCAATTATAGCATGGATTCAAGGCATGGTATTGAGCAAAGAACACGAGAGAAACAATAAATATAACAATTAATTCATGATTTTTATGATTTTTTAAACAATTATGCAAACAATTAATTTGACGACGAATAGACACTCGTCACCTCGCCTATACGTCATTCACATGCATTTCACATAACAAATAATTTAAGGGTTCTATTCCCTCAAGTCAAGGTTAACCACGATACTTATCTCGCTTCGCAATCAAATTTCTAGTTTTCAATACACCCTTGCCTGGCGAATTAGTGTTTGCAATCCTCAAATCTAGTCATAAACAATTCAATATATTCAATAAAAATTGTAGGAATTAATTCCATATGAATTTACTAATTTTCCGGATAAAATCTTCATTCAAATCTTTATTTTATATTTTTGAAAGATTTTATAAAAATCTGATCCATAAATTCATAGATTCATGATATAGAGTATGGAATCATGAAATATAATTAATATAGGAATAAGGAACACTTACCTCAACGTTTTCCCGTGAAAATCTCCCAAAACTCGTCTTACCCAATCTCAAAATCGAAAATGGTGGAAAATGGGTCGAAATCCCATTTCTAGAACTTAAGTTATGTTTTTCAGATTTTTCTTCTTAGCCAACGCGATAGTACCCTCGCGTCCGCGAAGAACATTTTTGTGCTGCCAAAAATTGCCTTTCACGAATGCGAAGGCAACCTCGTGAACACGATGCCTTGCCTGGCTTGGCCTTAGCGAATGCGAGCTGCCCTTCGCGAACGCGAAGGCAAAAATCCTCTCTGGTTATTTCCCCTTCGCGAACGAGAGGCTTCGATCGCGAACGCGAAGCTTTGCACCTCGACCCTTCGCGAACGCGAAGGCAAAAATCCTCTCCAGTTATTTCCCCTTCGCGAACGAGAGGCTTCGATCGCGAACGCGAAGCTTTGCACCTCGACCCTTCGCGAACGCGTGCACTTGGTCGCGAATGCGTAACACAAAATGTGCCAGTCCAAATTTCCTCTTCGCGAACGCGAGAGTCCCCTCACGAATGCGAAGAAGGAAACCAGAACAAGCATCAAAAAAATTCCAACAACATTCCAAGTCCGAAATTCAATCCGTTAACTATCCGGAACTCGCCCGAGGCCCTCAACCAAATATACCAACAAGTCCTAAAACATCATACGGACTTAGTCGAAATCTCAAATCACATCCAACAACACTAAAAACATGAATCACACATAGATTCAAGCCTAATGAACTTTAAAACTTCCAATTTCTACAAACGACGCCGGAACCTATCAAATCAAGTTCGATTGACCTCAAATTTTGCACACAGTCATCAATGACATAACGGGCCTATGAAAATATTCAGAATCGGATTCCGGCCCCGATATCAAAAAGTCATCTCTGTGGTCAAACTTGAAAATCTTTAGCCTTTAAATTTCTAGTTTCCGTTAAATGGTCATAACTTGAGGTAGGGACCTCCAAATTAAATTTCGGGCATACGCCCAAGTCCCAAATCACGATACGGACCTATCGGAACTGTCAAAATACTGATCCGAGTCCGTTTGCTCAAAATATTGATCAAAATCAATGCAGTTGAGTTTTAAGGCTTTATTTTATATTTTAATCAATTTTTGCATATAAAAACTTTTCGAAAAATTATACGGACTGCGCACGCAAATCGATGAGTGATAAATAGTATTTTTCAAGGTCTTAGAGCATAAAATTAATTATAAAATTTAAAGATGACCCTTTTGGGTCATCACAAAAAAATAGTGACATTATTAAAGCCACCTATAAAATTTCCTATCATTGTTTAGGTTTTCAACTCCAAAAGTTATATTGTAAGAAAAGCACAAAAATAATTAGAAAATAAATTGAGTTAGAAAAGCAAAATCTTTCAAGAAGGCCGGATACAGAGACATCCACTTAGACATTAAATTTTACCTAGGCACTTCAAATGAGGCTTATTCCTAAAACAACGTTTGCTATGCGGACTAAATTATTCTAAGAATATAGTTCTAAAATTATAATTTTTGGACTAATTTATCCCGTATGGAAGATAGAATATAATAATCCCAAATTTGATGGGATAACATGAGATAAAATAAAATATTCAGCATTAAATCTAAAATTAAATTTATATTATATTTGGTTGAAGGTATAAATTTACTTTGGAATAACTTTATATCATCAATCAAATACAATATAAATTTAATCATTCGCCTTACCCCGATGTACCAAACAATACGTGTAACGAAAAATTTCCATTAAACACATTTTGGTGACATGTAAAATATTTGTTTATCACATCTTACAGGCACGTGAAAAGCTTATCTTCTATATTGCTTAACGGAAAATGCATAGTTTTTGGCCGGAAAAGTAATTTCCGGCGGCGGCTTTTTTCAACTTCAAAGAGGTCTATTGCAAGAGACTTAAGTTCATTTGTCAGTGTGGTGAACCTTGTATACATCTCTTGGATGGTTTCCCCTTCCTTTATGGTGAAATTCTCATATTGAGAATATAGTAGTGTTCCTCTGGACCTCTTAACTTGAGGTGTTCCTTTATGGGCCACTTGCAAAGTGTCCCAGATTTTCTTAGCAGTGGTACAACTTTGGATTCTACTGTACTCATCTGGACCGAGTCCACAAACAAGCCATTTCTTGGCTTTAGCATTCTTCTCTCATTTCCTCAAGTCGTCAGCAGTGCAGTCAGCTCTTGTTTTTGGCACCTCTTCTCATTCGGCATTTATCTTCATGGTAGCCAGTGGACCATATGTGACAATGTTCCATAGCTCATAGTCTTCTCCTATGATGTGATCTCTCATCCTGTTTTTTCACCAAGAGTAATACTGGCCATTGAAGAGTGGTGGTCTAGCAGTGGATTGCCCTTCCCAGTTTCCAGGTGGTGCACTCATCTTGATCTTCTCCTAAGGTGTTAGCCTCTTCAAGGATAACCTGCTCTGATACCAATTGATGTTTTAACTTCAATAACACACAAAAGGGTGGGGGTAATTTGTGTGGCGTCCAATTTTTTGCGTGCACGGATTATAGAAGGACCTGGTTCTTCTATGTATTTCTTATACTACTATTGCGGAATAATGAATGCAGAAATTAAAGAACACAAGGATTTTTACGTGAAAAATACCTGGCTCAAAAAATTAAAAAACCACGGCCTACTTTCCAGTAGGATTTTTCCAAAACTCTTCACTAAATCACTGAGCCAAAAAATTGCATTTACAAAAAACTTTTGTAAACCTGAGATTAACTCTAATCCCGTTGTGCTAATCAACCTCTAACTGTTGCGATAACTTCAAATTAACTCTAACTTGAATACTCTGAGTACCTATTACAATTGCCTCTAGATAAAGCTAAAAGGTACAATATGAAAACACCTACTACAATAGAACTAGAATAAAAGACAGACACTTGGAACTAGTTATTCTATCTGGTTCATGTAGCTTCAGGTTCGCACACTTGAATCACACACGAACTGCTTGCAAAATGCCTTGCTATTTTGCTCTCAATTCACGTTTAGCTTCTACTTTTGTGTATTGCCTGTAGAGTGAGAACATCCTGCAATATATAGAGTTAGTAGATGAAGAAATAATTAGATTTCTAATGCTACTCTTCCTTGGTGGAAGAGTTCTAGTTAATCTCAACTCCTACCTCCTTCCTTATCTTGGATAATATTCTCGTTGAGTAAGGAGTCTTCTCCTTATCAATTATGCAATATTTTCGATCAGGAGATATCTATTATTATGCCAGATTTCGTTTATCTCTTGCATGTGCATCTCACATGCTTTGAATCTGCCCATGTCTATGCCTACCAGTGATAGACCTGGTTCATCCCTGAGTTCCTTTGTCAATCTTCAAAACTATCATTTACTTTGCCAACAACTAGTTTCCTAAAACACAAACAAGCGACAATGAATAAAAAAGGGACAAACTAACAAACGAACAAGAAATTGCATAAAGATTAATAAAGTGAGGATGCCATCCAAAAAACACGTAGCAAATAGGAATCAAATTAAAGACACTTGTGCTTTACGTGTTTACAATTGCTGCCTTCTAAATATGGTTTGACATTCATCCATACTTTTAAACAAACAGTAAGATAAATTAAGCTTCTAAAAAAAACTAAAGCTGTAAAACTTTCATAAAGCAAAGTTAATATGACAACTCTAGAAGAAATTGAACCACCATTAGCTGAGGCTAAAGTTGTGGATGGAAATAATGATGAAACAGAGGACAAAGATTTTGAAGGACATCCTTCTTTTACTACTACGTCTAGGCAAGTAAAGGTTTTTCCTAAACAAAAAGAAAGTCAAGGTAACCCTACTTCTTTAATTTCCTCGTTATATATTTCTGTTTCTTCAAACACTATCTTATCTTTTTTCCTTTTTATGACCATGATGTCTGGGCAAACTATATAATGGAAAATGATACTTTGTAGCTTCTCGTAAATTAATAGCCGAAAAATACATATTTTGTGTATATATATAATACAAATTTTATACACTTTTTGGTTATCGGAGGTAATTATATAGTTACGGCCGCAGAATAAAATTGATCCTTGCCCAATTATATAAGATCAGACTTGGATAGATAGGAAGATAGGAAGAATTCATCTAGTGTTTTAATCCACTATATATAAACATCGGCTTCTCTTCTCTTGTTGAAGAAAAATTGAAGTTATCACATATGAATCTTGTTTTCTCAGAATTTTGTATTGTAAATACATAAACAGACACTTAAAGTTGGCATTTCTCACACTCCAACTTATCAGGTGACCATATAGACACTTCAACTTAGCACAAATGTGTCACGTGGACACCTGTGTCTGTAAGTCTACTGGCGTGAAATACACTCTCTGCTGACATGTCAAGTCAACAAATGAAATAATGACACGTGTAATTTCAAAATAAAAATAGTATCACCTTAATAATGACTTGATTAAAAAAAAAAGAACAATTATTCCTTCTTCCAACCCTACCCGCCGTCATCTTCCCCAATGACCCCTCCTTGCCGGAAAAAATAATTTTCGGCCATTCTTTTCCAATTTTGTCTTCTTCTCGAGAAATTTAATGTTTTTTTCTTCTTTTTCTTCACGCTGGAGTTTTCGTCGAAATTTCTTTGAAGTTCCAAATCTGTTTCTTCTTCTTTAGATTCACGACTTCGCCGGAAAAATGAAGCTTCATCGGCACTTTTGAGATATAAATCTAATTTTTTTTTTCAGATTTAAGTCACAAAGATTAATTTCGTTATTATTGAGAAAAAATGAAACTTTGCCGAAAAAAATGAAATTTCGCCAAAAATGTTATTGTTCAGATTTTTTTCGTCGGGAATATTACTGTTGAGATTTTTCTTCTTCTTAATGTTAAATGTTATTGCTTTTGAATGATCCAGATATTGTTTACGAGGAGATAGAGGTAACAAGGTTTTTCTTTCTTCTTCATGTTACTTTTGGACAAATTGACAAGTTTTTTGTTATTTTTGGGTTGAGAAGATGGTGATGGTTACATGGTGTTTTTGTACTTCTGTGTGCGAGTTGTTTGGTGATGATGGGGCTGCTCGTTTTCTGACTTAAATGGCTCATGTACATAGTTGTTTTGGGTGTTAGAGTGAAGCCTTGTAAAGCTCATATGGTGGAAGACAAATGGAAAAAATGAGCTTGTGGCAAAGAGAAGATAGTGAGGTGAGAGAAAAAAAAGGTAATATGAAATCCATCTTTCAAAACAAGGAAAGATCAAACATGGTGATGTGGCTATGGCTTGATTGGGGATGAAGAAGGCGGGGTCCACATGAAAAAATTAAAGTAAAAATGTAATTTTATGCATCTACTCAAATGTGCTCAAATATGAGTGAGACACTCTCATTTTGCCATGTCACATCGAGTGTTTACTAGACATACTAAAAACCAACATAAAATGTATATGGTCATCTGGTAAATTGAAGTGTGAGAGAAACATCTGAGGCCAATTTTAAGTGTCTGTTTATGTATTTTGCCTTTTAGTTATTTGTTTACCTCTAACCTTTTTTTGGGGGGGGGGTGGAAGGAACAAGACAATAGAGCAAAGAAGGAAGAAAAGGCAGTTGAAAATATCAAGTCAAACCTTTTGATTTCAGGGGCTGTAATTGTGATT
This sequence comes from Nicotiana otophora, assembly GCA_000715115.1. Taxonomy (NCBI): domain Eukaryota; kingdom Viridiplantae; phylum Streptophyta; class Magnoliopsida; order Solanales; family Solanaceae; genus Nicotiana; species Nicotiana otophora. The sequence goes on along the minus strand of AWOL01S0024682.1, from coordinate 81,688 downwards.
ATTGGAGCTCTTTTTGCCATATCTAAGAAGTTACGAGAGTCTTAACGAATCAAACTTCTCCTTCTGAAAAAAGCTAAACCCTCTGCATGCGAACCTTGAAAGGAAACAAAAAGGTTTATCTAAGTTTTTCTTTTTTGTTGAAAGAAAAATGGTTTTCTCTTCTGTGTGTAGTGAAGTTGCATTACTGTGATTATATCGAAACTATATATATCTTCGATTGGTGAAGAAACAATGCGACGTCACTCTAATATGGAAAGGAAGCAGATAACCGTCCAAATCGTGTCCAGTAGATTTCCTGTTATCGCTCATCCCTTCATCAGTTCTATCATCGAGTAGACTTCTTGTTCCGCTCATCCCTTCATCAGCTCTTTCATGGTCATACTATCCTATTTAGCTATGTTCCTAAACTTGGAACAGATGGCGGAGCGTAGGTGGTTAGAGATTGGAAATTAGCAACCATCTGTTGGAGGACAATGAACTGCTTTCTTCCCATGATATCAACAGGTTATGACAGGTAGAAAATGCGAAATACAAGCATTGAAGCCGAGCCTAATAGCCGCTGATCAAACTTAATTTTCAATATGCTCTAATATGGGCGCGATATTGTATGTGCCGCCTGCCGCGGGTAGAAACCATATCAAAAAGGACATGAGATGAAAACGTTTTGATACATGATCATGTTTTGTTTTACTTGACTATGAATGAACACTTCAGTCCTGTACTTCTTCAGCCTTCTTGTCTTTTGACAGAAGATACCAACCGAGAGCACCAACACCAGTTACTAGTACAGCTACTACAACATAGTTGCGATACTTGGCGTCCGATGCTCCGGGCGTTGAGGAGGTCTGTAAACTTGCAGTAGCATCAGTTACTGATCCTGACCCGCCAGAACTTGTTGCAGCTTGTTCTTCTGGCTTAGGACCCTTTAAAAAGTTTTGACATCAGGCAGGAATTTTATGTAAAATTCAAAGGAAAAAGTAACACATTCAAAGAAAGGTAAAGAATAGGCCTAATACCTTCAAACTTGGCATCAGCGGGCAAGTATGCCCTCCAACTTTGGGTGTGCACAAGTAAGCCACCTCAACATGAAATTGAACACGTAAACACAAATGCTAACGTGACACCTAAATTTTCGAGGTGTCTAGATGATTATTTTTCAGTGGAGACATATTGAGGTGCCTACTTGTCCATGCCCAAAATTGAAAGGCATACTTGCCATCTAAGGCCAAGTTTGAGTGCCTATTTATATATTATGCCTACAGAATAGGATGTTTTTATTAAACGAGCTGCACTAAGCTAAGACTTTCTGTAAAAGAAGAGGTTTTTCTTAACATTGAAAATTAGGCAACAAACATAGAAGTGGTTATCATGACCTCTCGGTCTAAAAATGAATAGGTGAAAGGAAAACGTCATTCCAAAATTTTTATTTTCCATTCCCTTTGTTTTCCTTTGATTCCGTTCAGCATAGAAAAAATGATAAATTGTCCTGGAGATTCTCAGATCAACATTTGAAATGGCAAAAACTTATGAAAAGCAAGAAACATACACAAATCCAACTAGACAAGTAGTATGATGAATTTTAACATAATTATGATGGATTTCACGTCATGCTAGCGTCGATGAACTTAAACGATCAGAGGTCAACACACCCATCACCCCAGAGAGACCACAATACTACTACAACAACAACAATATACTCAGTCTAATCCCACAAGTGGATCAGTCTATACCAAAAAAAAGAAAACGAAAAAAGACATACCTTGCGTGCAAGCTTCTCCCAGCTTCTCCTTCTCAACTTTCTAAGAAGTCAAACAGGACATTAACTAGTTAGACAATTCAAAATCAGAGCTAACCAGTATGATTAAAAACTTCAGAGTAAAGCATCAAATAAAACTTTTGAGTTATGACCCCCTTAACCAATATAAGTATCGAAATGACAAAAAATAAACATCCAGCATATAATAAACAGAATTTCCCAAAAATGTACAGTACACCATTTTCTATCGAGGACAGTTAGCAATATATATGCTTGTTTGCTAAAAGTACAAAATACAGACGGCATTTCCCTTTCCAAGACATTTTAGATCCATTCAATGTGAATTCAAACACCCTTGTCGCATAGTTGGTGAGTACCGGACCTAAGGTGGCTAACCAGGCCACTCCTAGGACAATATTTGAGTCGTGAAATGGTAGAACATATAAGTCCTCCACCAGAATACCTCCTTGAATTAATAAGGAGACCTGCCTAGATACCGCTTCACAAGGCATACGTTGTCCATTCCCCACCATGACTGAGAATTTAGGAACCTGTAGGTACTTGGCGGCTCGTGGTTGTACAAAATTATGTGTACTTCCCCCGTCCACCAAAACTTGAACCAGAGTTCCATTCATCTAACCAGTAAACCTCAAAGTCGAGGAAGAAATACCACCCGTCAAAGCGTGATACGAGATGGTCGAGTGCTCTTGTAATTCCAAGCACTGCAACTCCTCAGCAAGGACTTTGTCAGAGACACAGGGTTCTAGCCCACTAGTGTATTTTCTTCACAATAAAAACACAAGCCCCGTTCCCGACGAATCTGAATTTCATCATGAGTGAGACGTTTGAGAGGTGGTCGGGTTGATGGATGGGGAGAAGCGGTGTAAGGAGTTATCGAAGAAGAGGGATTTTGATTTAGGGGTGCGAAAGTAGGAGCAGGCAAAAGGGGTGGTTTTCTAGCAAAAATGGGTCTAACAAGTCGCTTCTCAGCTTGGATCCGCCACTCATGAGTATGGGCTAAATCAAGTGTCTCGTCCGTCCATGCGAGCATCTAATTTTTGATTATACATGAATTGTCTCATTTTACCAATACCTTATTTTCTAATTTTTTCACTCACACTCTCACTCTCCCCATGCACTTCCCTCACATAATTCCTCCACAACACTCACAAAAAAAGAACTAATCTCTACCCCAAACACATACAACAAAAAGTCAAAAAGGTGAGGAGGAAAATAAAAAAAAGGAGGAAAGTCAAAAAGGGGAGGAGGATAGAGGGGGACAAAACGGGAAAATAGGAGTAAAAAGAGAAAGAAAGAGAGAATAAAAAGAGCACTGCTGCTCATTAAAAAAAGAAAAGCGGGCCAAAAATGCCCTTGAACTATTTGAACTAGCTCAAAAATGCCCTCAATTTATTTTTTGGTACCAAAAATATCCTTGCCGTCTATATTTTGGACCACAAATGCCCTTAAACCGTTCGTCTTGCCATTGAAGGTGTAATGGCAGTCCAACTGAGTAAGATTTGCTTACATGGCCATCCACCTAAGCAATCCAGCATGGCAAAATTATTTTTTCGGAAAAATTATTTTTCCGCAGTTTTATAAAAAATACAAAATCAACACTTATTCCGAAAAAATAAAAAAAATCTGGATGGAAAAAATATTTTTTCTGAAATTTTTTACTTTTTTTGGAATAAGTGTTGATTTTGTATTTTAATAAAAATTTCTGAAAAAATATTTTTTCAGAAATTTTTATTAAAAGACAAAATCAACACTTATTCCAAAAAAAGTAAAAAATTTCCGAAAAAATATTTTTTCAGAAATTTTTATTAAAAGACAAAATCAACACTTATTCCAAAAAAAGTAAAAAATTTCCGAAAAAATATTTTTTCAGAAATTTTTATTAAAAGACAAAATCAACACTTATTCCAAAAAAAGTAAAAAATTTCCGAAAAAATATTTTTTCTGGAAATATTTTACTTTTTTCGGAATAAGTGTTGATTTTGTATTTTAATAAAAATTTCCGAAATAAATAATTTTTCCGGAATTTTTTTACTTTTTTCGGAATAAGTGTTGATTTTGTCTTTTAATAAAAATTTCTGAAAAAATATTTTTTCCGGAAATATTTTACTTTTTTCGGAATAAGTGTTGATTTTGTATTTTAATAAAAATTCCGAAATGAATAATTTTTCCGGAATCTTTGTACTTTTTTGGGAATAAGTGTTGATTTTGTATTTTAATAAACAATTTCGAAATAAATAATTTTTCCGGAATGTTTTTACTTTTTCGGAATAAGTGTTGATTTTGTATTTTATAAAACTGCGAAAAAATAATTTTTCCGAAAAAATAATTTCGCAATGCTGGATTGCTTAGGTGGATGGCCATGTAAGCAAATCTTACCCAGTTGGACTGCCATGTCACCTTCAATGGCAAAACGAACGGTTTAAGGGCATTTGTGGTCCAAAATATAGACGGCAAGGATATTTTTGGTACAAAAAACAAATGAAGGGCATTTTAAAGCTATTTCAAATAGTTGAAGGGTATTTTTGGCCCTTTTCCGAAAACAAAAAGAGAAACAAAAAATAGCAACCCCTGTTTTCTTCTTCTTAAAAAAGCAGCGAAAAAATGAGCAAAAGACCAGTGATGAAAACCGCAGAAAAAGCAAACAAAAACGCAACAGCAGCCCCACCATAAAACTTCATCTTCCTCACCAAAGCCTCACTATTTTTGGCCATAGAAACCAGTAGCCATTAGCTATGTAAACTCACTGTCGTTACCATCTTAAACCCAACGTTAAACCCACCTGGAACAATCCCCAAAATCAGCCAAAACACAGCTGAAACGCACCTCCAAAAGAAGTTGCATCATGCCGCTAAAATAAGCTCTCAAAACACCCTCAAGCCACCTGCAAAAACCTGCCAAGATAACCGGCAAAATTCAGTCTCAAAGCCGCCAAAAACTAGCCCCGTAACAGCAGGGTTTTCTTGGGGGTCGAGGTCATTTCGAGGTCGTCGTTGAGGCTTTGGCAACCGATGTTGAATCTTATCAAGTTCAATCAGTTAGAAGTTTTTGCTGCCCTTGTACAAGTTTTGGAAAATATTTTTCAACAATAAAGGTTCTCTCTTCACTTTGCTGGTTATATCTTTTCCTATAAATTTTATATTGTTTGAATTTGCTGGTCAAGTCTTTGCTAGATACCATGATTGGTTTGAGTTTGGAATGATTATTTTATGTGTTTAAATTGATGACCGTGAGCATGATTATCTAATAGCTTAAGAATATTTGTTTTCTAGCCCTACTAATGTTGCAACGTTGGGCCATATGCTATTGAGATATTTAGTTGATAGAACTTTGGGCCTATGGTAACTTAATAGATAATGGGCTACCTTTAATTTAGAATAGATGGGGCTTAAAATTAGATTTCTTTCGAACAATAATGGGCTCAAATAAGTCGATCCATGCTGGCCCGTTTCCTAAACCGTTATGTCCAATTTTTGTAAATACATAAGATGTCCTTAACTACTATGTGGACTAAATATCGTTGAAACTCTACATATCTTTCCACAATATTATATCCATAAAACAAGAGCCTTACGGTCAATATTAAAGTAGCTTAGGAAAATATTCATGAATAAACATCGCTAGTATGCTTTTAGGCGCTATTAATAATAAATTATCATGACTATGAGTACGATTTTCGTGGCATAGTCATGATACGTAACCCCAATTTCAAGTGCACATATACGTGGCTTGACCCCAACTTCGAATAATAATAAAATAAATATATTTTAAATCGCGAGTACGTTTCACGTGACGTGATTTGCAATGTGTCCAAAAACAACAAGTGCGCGACATTGTGACTTGTTCAAATAAATTCTATAAATACTAAAAATGGCTAAAAATAAAAGCGGTATAGAAGCGGTAATGCATAAAAAGTTTTTAAACATGTAATAAATCAAATAATATAAGCCAAATATAGTCAATAAGAGATCATGCTAGAACTACGGGACTCGGGGAATGCCTTACACCTTCTCCCCGGTCAACAGAATTTCTTACCCGGACTTTATCAATAATAATAGAGTCAAACCTTCCTTTGACTAGGATTTAAATAAAAGGTGACTTGAAACACCCAAAAACTCATATCCAAGTGGAGACTCTGTAAATAAAATAATCCCTACTCGAGTTTGTCACTTTATTTGAAAAAACTCTTTAACCAACAACAATCCATAAAACATATATATCCTTTGGGGATAAAAAGGGGTGTGACAGCTCTGGAGACTCTGTTGGGGACAACCGGAATTCGAGCTTGTACATGTTGACCTTTATTTGACTTTATTAATTTTGTATATATTGTGATTTATTTGTGCCTAATGTGCTACCTATCCGCTTTTTATCGCTTTGATATTGTTAAAATATACATATAAATTGTCTTTTTACGCACCCCTCTAAGTCTTCTTGAAATTTAAATTGGGCATTTGCTTGACATAGCCCGCTCTCTTTGAGATAGCCAAGGTGCTTGTCACCAGGTGAAGGATTTTAGTCACACATGCTTTAGGCAGGGAGCACCACCAGCTAAGCCGGAAAGCAATGCTACCGGTACGCTGACCCTCCTCGGTTCGAGTTGTCCGCCCGAGTAAGCCAGTCTTGATACCTTCTCCACTAGGATTTAAAACTAAAAGAATAAACCTCATGTCGGATATCCCTATTAGGTTCACTTTATTTGCATCACGTGCATTTGATTTAGCGAAACTTGGCACAGAGGTCGGGGCCGTATAAGACAGGTATCCTCTTTCAGACCATCGTGTTCACTTACGTGCTACTTGTTACATCATTTTAGAAGGCTTGCTTGCATTGTTGAAGTATAAAGATTAATTTTCATACAAATAAAAAAGAGAAAAATAGTCGGTTTGATCAAACTACGGGGGTCTGATTTTCACCGGATGTAAGATACGTAGGCAAACCTCATCGGTTTCTGCCTCAATTTTCAAAAATTCAAAAATATTTTCCTTTAATTTCTTTTTTAGAAATCATTCCTTAGAAAATCCTAAATAAAAAAAATTAAAAACTAAAAATATTTTCTTTCTTTTTAGAAGTATTTCGTTCGAAAAAAAAATCAAATCAAAATCCAACAATTATTTTTCTTCTTTAGAAGTCTTTCTACGAAAAGCAAAATCCAAATTCAAAAACAATAATGGTCTATTTCTTCTTTAGAAGTCTTTCTTTTCAAAAATTCTCAAAACAAAAAAATCGAAATTCAAAAATATTTTTTTTCTTCTTTATAAAAAAGAAAAAAAAGGAGTTAATTTAATTACTTTATTACTAATCTTTCTCAACTACGCAGTGATCTAATTCATATCCCCACATGATACGTAGGCAACCCACATCATGTTCGATCGAACTATTTAGAATAATAATAATAATAATAATAATAATAATAATAATAATAATAATAATAATAATAATAATAATAATAATAATAATAATAAGGATCGACTGAGTCCATTCTAATGAGTCGCTTGTCTCGAATTGTGAAGTAAGTTTAAGGTGGTCGGTTTATGGTAAGCTAGAAACACAAGATCAAAGGCAAAAATGCCAATGACAATTGACATCGAAGTTGTTACGAGTGCTCAGGAGACTCAGGGTCAGAGGGTTCAACAAGAGTTTACTATAGTTGAGGAAAATAGAATACTGAAACAGTAAATTGCCGAAATGTATCGATCATGGGTTGATGGCCAAGAACCGCCCTGGTCAAATCCTGGGTTCCCAGAGTTCACACCTGTTTCGACTACTACCAATCATGTCTCATTGTCTGATCCATTCTATCCACCCGGGGTCAATCTTTGTCCCAACTGTATGGATATGGCGGGTGCTTCTGTTGTGCGCTCCCAAGGTGTGTCATTGAGAACCAATCAGGCATCCACTGATGTTAATCCTATCTACACCATCTCGCAGCCCATAGTGGTGCAACAGAAATATCGCGAGTAAACATTTGCCACCCAACAAGAACACTACCGCTCTCCTGAGTACCACTCATACCTATTTGATTTTCCTGCAGAGATTGAGAAGCCTGCCAAAAAGATGGCACAAGAAGAAATAGCCCAAAACAATGAAAAACTTGGAACAACAAATAAAAAGCATACAAGGGTTGGCAGGTCAAAAATGTGTTGCCTTCATGGATCTATGTATGTTTCCCGATGTCTATTTGCCACCTGGTTTTAAGACCCCCATATTTGAAAAGTATGACGAACATGGCGACCCCATAGCTCACCTGAAAAGGTATTGCAATTAGCTAAGAGGTGCAGGAGGAAATGAAAAACTACTAGTGGCTTATTTCGGGGAGGGCCTTACAGGGTTGCCTTTGAATGGTTTACTGATCAAGACACCTCTCACTGGCATGTCTGGATGACATGGCCCATGCCTTTATCAGAAAATTCCAATACAACATCGGTGTCGCCCCAGACCGCAGTTCCCTTTCAAACTTGAAGAAGAAACCAATTGAAAATATCAGGAAATATGCCATTAAATGGAAAGACCAAGCGGGTAGAGTTAAGAAACCCATGGATGACCAAGAGTTAATCACTGTCTTCCTTCCCAAGATCCTGACTATTTTCAAAATATGATGTTCGCAATGGATATACCTTTCTCGGAAGCAATCAAGATTGGTGAAACGGTTGAGAATGGCCTCAAGACATGAAGAATTTTAAGTCAAGCAATTCTCAAAGCAACAACTCAGATTGTCCAGATTGGATCTGATAATTTTAGTGACACAAATGAGAAGGATGAAGATACCATGACGACATTAGGGGTCTAGAAGAGGTCCTAGGAGAACATCTCAAAAATGTGGGCAGCCTCTTTAGACTTCCTATGATTCCCCTGAGCACTGGTATCCACCTCAGAACCGACAATACTCTGTTGACCCACCTTAGCATGTCGTTCATAATCCAGAGTCATATGCCCATGCACCAAGACACCATAGAAGGCGAGCACCAACATCGAAAATTTCCCATCAGCCTCCACAAAATTTTCAAGTGTTCAATAACCCACCTCCAAGGCAAGAATATATAGGGGAGAAGCGGGCGAAAGATAATTTTACACTAATAAGCGAGTCATATACAAGCTTGATTGAGAAATTAAAGTATTATGGCATGATTGCATCTATTCCTCCAAATTATGTGGATCCACGTTCAAGAAACTTTGACCATTCTAAAAGGTGTGAATACCATTCCAATGCCCAGGGATATGGTGTTGCAAACTGTCGGGATTTGAAAAGAGAAATAGAAAGGATGGTACATGAAAAACTAATTGTGATCCAGGACATTGACGCCACGAATATCATACATAATTCTTTACCTGCACACGATGATGCACACTTTGTAAGGATGGTACGTGGTGATGTGCAGTATGAGAATCCGCTCGAGACCTCTGAAAAGGCAGTTGCTATGAAATGTCATATGTCGCCAGTCATTAATAGGGAGGGTAATGCTGAAGACGAGTTGATCAAAGAGGTTGAGAACTTGCTGACTGAAGTTAATGAGATTGAAATTGTGGAAGGCCTTGGTGATTCTGATGAGCAAGTTCGTGGTTAAATATCAAGCTTAGCAATTGAAAAACCATTCCCTCATCACTAGGGAGGAATCTTGGTAGCTTGTTTTGATGTTGTTTTCTATTATCTGGTTTATTTTAGGGTTGTGATCCAGATTTTATATGTTTTATTGAGTCAAACCCTTGTATCCCTCTATTTTGTCTGTGTGAGTCTTGTCTGTTTATTCTTTTGCTATTTTCATTATCTGGGTTATTATAGGTTTGTAACTCAGATTTTAGGTTGTTTGTTTTGTTGTCAAATCAGCCCATCCTCTATTCAATTAAATACAAATTTTCCTTTTGTATCATTCTATGCATAATTTTTTCGCTGATAGTTCTAATGACATGACATGCATACGGAATTTTCGGCAAGTTCTTAGAAAATTAATTTAGTCTTGAATTGAATAACTGAGAAAGATACTCTTGAGGATGAATAAAGAATGGAAATTCTTTGAAAACAAGCCTGAGTGAAGTTCACGTGGAACTCGAATTGACATACCTGTGGAAGTTAAGAATCTTTACCTTCAAATCATTATGAAGATCGGGTTTGAGGATGTTGAATCAATTGAAGCTTGGTCAAAAGTTTTGTATTAGTGGAGGGAAAGTGTCTTTCGACCACGACACATCATGATCAAATGATTTTAAAAAATAATAAAAAATAATAATTGTGCACTTTACAAGACCAAAAGGCGAACATGTTCGTCAATGATGTACTTGCAAAGAGGTAATATGTTTTGCGTTCTCTAGTCTAGGAGGCCATTTTTTTGCTACCCAAGCACTTTATACCATTCGTTACCCCCTTTGAGCCTATGGCATTTTCTTTGACCACCCCTCTCTTGGAATCAAGTCTAGAGTCAAAAGTCCAAAAAATAGAGGCAAAAAGGTCCATGTCCCAAGAGTACAAACTGGGAAGATTTTTAGAAAGTTAAAAAAGAAAAACAAAAGGATACGTAGGAAGCCTTACACTGTTCGGTCCATACAAATAAGAATTCAGAAGAAAAAGAAAAAGAAAATCCAAAATTCCCCAGTACCTGAAACTGGGGCAAAAATTTTATATCACTGTTGAAAGAGTCGATTCCAAGAGTTGTAAGTCTACAACCCCCTCATTTTGAGTCTACTTTGAGCCTTATGTCGTCCCTTCTTTCCAACCCTATCCAAAAGCCTTCCAAATAAAGACCTCCTAGTGAGCTTTGAAGAATGCCAAGAGACGCATGCAATGAGCAACAGTTGTCACAAGACATCGAACACTGTCAAGTTGCTCACAAAAGAAAGCCAAAAAAGGGAAAGAAAAAGAAAAAGAAAAATGAGAGTCTTACTAGTGAAAACCTTCACGAGCACTAAGATAAATAAATGAGAGAGATTTGTTGGTGAAAATCCCTCGGCGCACCACTAGTCAAAAGTGAGTCGTGAATCTGATGCAAAGAATTGGCATGAACAAGCTCGACTTCAAAGGTCATATGAATGGTAAAAGAGAAGATTTGATTAGTTTGATAGATCAGACCGTTAAGTCCAAAATTCATGTCATGATCATTAAGTCTAGTTACCGCAAAATAAAAATAAAAAGAAAAAAAAAATTCCTTCTTTTCTTCCCGATATGGGAATTTCTTGTTAATATTGTTTCTTTGCATCATTGTGTCCTTCACTCTGAGCCAGTCCTGTCAAAACAAGCAAGAAAAGATTTCAAAATCTGCTACCAGTTTCTCAGTTATACAAAGTAAATTTGGCTAGCACACTCAGTTGTTAGAGTCCACATGCCTTGAGGATTCATGCAAAGGT
>AWOL01S0024682.1:0-60567 GCA_000715115.1 Nicotiana otophora | reverse complement strand
GAATCAGTAAACTTCTGGTTTACGATAGAGTGTGCTTCAACTGTACTAATCTTTGAATAGTATAAGCCAGAAGATAAAGTTGGTAACTTTTCTACAATGCACTTCTGGCCAGAAACATTCTTTGTAATACAAAGATATTCCATATTCATTTCATCTATTGTCTCAACATGATACCCATTTCGGCGGATATCCATAAAACTCAACAAGTTTCTTCAGTACTTGGAGGAGAATAATGCATTGTCTATAATAAGTTTTGTTCCCTTAGAGAGAAATACAATAGCTCTTTCGGAGCCTTCAATCAAACTTATATTACTAGAAATTGTAGAAATATTTGTTTTTTCCTTATGCAAATAAGAAAAGTATTTCTGATCTTTGAATATGGCATGAGTCGTTCCACTATCAATTACATAAATATCTTCATGATTGGTCTTTGATCCAAATATAATTTGAGGATTATCCATATTCTGTGATACTTTCAAAGTATTTGCTCGAGATGGCAGAGTCTCGTGCTGATAACGTGTTATAAAATAAAAACTGTAAAGTAAAGACAAGTATAGAGAGAAACAGATATATTATTCAAACTTCAAACTTATATACATAATGAACTGAAAACTCCTCTATTTATAGAAGAAAGGAAGTAACTGCGAGGCTTTTCATTGAAGCAGCTACAAGGCTTTTCTTTAGCTGCTTGTAAGCTGTTTGCATGAGCTGCTTGCAACCTGCCCGTTTAATAAGACGTTGCTGCAAATCATTTCATTGAGTTGCTTGCAACCTGCCTGCATCAGCTGCTTGTAGATAAAATTCAACAGAGTACTAAATGGATAATCTTCTTCAGGAAGATTATCTATAGCGGAGTAATAAATGGACATCTATAATATAATTATTTTCATACCAGATTAAATATCGTCGAAACTCTACATATCTTTCCACAATGTTATATCCATAAAACAAGAGCCTCACAGTCAATATTAAAGTAGCTTAGGAAAATATTCATGAATAAACATCGCTAGTATGCTTTTAGGTGCGATTAACAATAAATTTTCGTGACTATGCGTATGGTTCTCATGGCATAGTCATGATACGTAACCCCAATTTCAAGTGCACGTATACGTGACTTGACAACAACTTTAAATAATAATAAAATAAATATATTGTAAATCGCGGGTACGTTTCACGTGACGTGATTTGCAATGTATAGAAAACAAACAAGTGCGCGACATCGTGACTTTTTCAAATAAATACTAAAAATGGCTAAAAATAAAAGCGGTATAGAAGCGGTAATGCATAAAAGGTTTTTAAACATGTAATAAATCAAATAATATAAGTCAAATGTAGTCAATAAAGCGACCGTGCTAGAACCACTGGACTCGGAGAATGCCTTACACCTTCTCTCCAGTCAACAGAATTTCTTACCCGGACTTTATTTTCTCCTCCTTCTCCTGCTCATTCTCCTGCTCATTCTCCTGCTGCTTCTCCTTCTGCTTCTGCTTCTGCTTCTGCTTCTCCTTCTCCTTCTTGCTTCTGCTTCTTCTCCTTCTGCTTCTGCTCCTTCTTCTTCTGCTCCTGCTTCTGCTCCTTCTTCTGCTCCTTCTTCTCTGCTCCTTCCAGTTTTAACAGTCTGAGGCACGACCTTTTTATCCCGAAATAAGCTAGCCCATCTTTCTATAATTAATCTACTTTATCCCTTTCACAATAACTTCCATAACTCATTCTCCCCACAATAATCTCAAACATAGAAAGAATTAATTCATGAACATACACTAGTTTGCTTTAGGCACTCTCTTAATCAAATCATCGTGATTATGTATACGTTCACTTAACATAATCCAGATAAAGAAAGAGAAACGATTTTTAAATCATTGAGGAATAAACTTCAATATTTTTAGTAGGTAGAAAACAAATAATCTGAGTCATGTACCTCTGTATAGAGCTCTGCATTTAAGGAGGAAAAATAATAAATTTGACATGTGAACTCTAAGTCCTCTCTTCCTCGCTCACCTCACTAGAACATGTAAAAAGACTTCTAGTTTGATAATACTACATTCTGCTATTAACTTCCTAGAGCATATTATTAATTTCTACCTATATCTGTAGTTGCAAGATATTACATTTTTTGTCATCTAACATTAAAATTCATCTTACGATGAAGATGCTTCCTCGGCTTCATCTAACAGTGCAATAGCTGCTACACACTGCTCAGCAAGATTTAACAAAGGAAAAGAATTGACAAACAAGCAAAGAGAAGTAATGAACAATAAAAAGCTACTGAAGCAAAGAATAACTTACATCTATGAGAGCAGCATTTGTGTAATCATCACAGATATCCCTTGTCGACTCTTAAGGTGGGAATTTGAGAAATATTTGGCCAGTAATCCCCGTTCTCAAATTCTAGACGTGGTTGAAGCAATGGGCAGTTGAGGATAGATAGTGAAAGAATGGAAGAGGGTATCCTTTTTACTGGAAGAGATTGGAGAATAGGGCAATCGAAGATGGTCAGCGTAGAGAGGGAGGAGGGAAGCACTGATTCTGGAATAGATTGGAGTTGATCGCAGTAGCCGATATCTAGACTTCTAAGTGAAGTGAGGGACGAGGGAATACCTTCTTCGAGTAGTGATAAAACTTGAGGTGGCGAATTACGAATAGATAGATATTTCAGAGAAGTGAGGCTTTTGAGAACTTGGCTGCTTAATGTTTTGAGATTATTTATTTCAAAACGTCGAATGGAAGCAAGGCAATTCCCAATTTTCATCAGCAAGAATCTCTTCGTCACTACCATCATGAATGATGGTTAAATCTGTGAGACGACAGAGTATCAGTAAAAACCACTCCTTTCGGCCATTCACCAGTTTCTTGCAATACTCGATCAGAAGGACTTCTAAATTGAAGGGCATTCCTCCTTCAGGAAAGGGCTCAATTTTTGGACAATAACGCAGGGAGAGATGTTTAAGAGATGGAAGGAGTTCCTGCATACGTTCTGGAAATGACTTCAGCTTTTGGCATTTGTAAATAGACAAATGACACAACGAGGTCATCTGAATCCTGCATATTGCTGAAATTGTTTCAAGATTCTCACATTCATCAATTTGCAGATCTTTGATCCCTGTGGGAATCAAAAGCCGTGTAAGGAGATGACAACGTCTAATTCTGCATCTGTTGGTATTTGGCAGACTGCTAATATGTAAAGAGGTAATAGAGTGGCAATCATCAATATTTAGTGAAGCTATCTGTCTCATTCCCTGAATTTGGGATGTAAACATTTCAGCATCATCAAAAAGAATTCCAAGCTTAGGAGAACCAACAACTTGAAGCTAATCGAAACTTAAAAGTTGGATAGGTGTCTCCAAAATGAGTCCAGGACATTTTCAAATTATCAATACTATCAAAGAACAAAGATTTTCAGGCAACTTCGCAATCAACTTAGGGCAACCTTCAATTGCAAGTCTCTTAAGTGTAGGGAACTCTCCATTCCCTAGTACATGCCATTGGAACTCTCCATTCTCTATATGCTAAATAGTCCACATAAACAAAGAATTACTCAGAGCAATGCATAAATTGTGAAAATGTAGAGCTTAATGTTACAATAAGCAAATCACAAAATTGCGGACCTACTTTACTTTGGACAAAATATCAGTTCTGGCTGTTAAGAGCACTCGATGAAAGTTCTGCATAATATTTATGTACACAAACACACACGCACATAGACACACTCAGATTTTAAAAGTATGCATTTATAAATTTAAATTTTATTAATTGTATCTCAAACTAGTCCATGTACTCCTATAGGTATCCTGTATCTTAAGATAAGACAAACATGACTTCTGGATTTGCATCGCACCCCTATTGGATACTCATCCTGTGTCCGTGAAGTTGAGAGGGGCATTTCACATTGGAGTGAACCTTGACAACTCTCTGCCCATCTTTTCCTTCCCAAATTGCGAAAATCCTAATAAAAACAGAGAAGTTTACAAAAGTTCTTCAGATGATACTACTCAAACATAAGAACGTTAAGCTAAATGTCAGCATGTCAAAGATCATGGTTTTTTGCCTTTTCTTTTACATTAATATCTTCTACTTAGAGGTGATAAATCACGAGGAGAGAGCTTATATTCGTTTAACTTGGCGTGACGCGTGAATAAGAGATCTGTGTATTTCATGACCAAGTCTAAAATTAAAGGCAAAATCCAAACACAAAAAAGAATAAAATCAGCATAGAATAAATGCTTAAAAGGACATAATTATCTATTCCTTTCATTTAGGGAAAACCGTCAATGCACCACATAAGAATTACTAATACTTGCACAGATTTATTTTCTTTCTCAAACTGTGAAACAGACCGTCAATGTGAGACTTAATTCAGCTGCAGGCAGAAACTTTTCCTTGTAGCTGAGATGATTGTCCAATCATACCGCACTTGACACATAGCAGTCTGAAAGATTAAAAAAGGAAAAGAATTAATGAACAAACAAAAGGAGTCTTGAATAAATAGCCACGTTTATTTGGAGAATTACCTACCTTGATAATAGGACCAACAATCTTGGCCGCTATATTATGGTAATTTGAGCAATCTTTGGACACAATTTCCATTTTCTTAATTTTGAAATCCAGAATGAGCAGTGAACAACCATCAGAGTTTCATACACAAAAGGACTAGAATTCGTTCGAGAGATGGAAGGAGTTTTTGCATAGGTTCTGGCGGCAAATTAAAGCTACAAACTGAAAGAACTCACATTATATTGATTCAAAATAGAGCAGAGAAACTGATCAACCGAACATAGAAGAAATTGTAGTTGTTCTTTACCCGCAAAAGAGTAATAGTACTGCCAAATTCCACATAAAAGAGAAGTCTTCACTTAGACACTTAAGGAGGAACCACCTCCTCCTTCCTCAACTCACTGGAGAAAGGGAAACTAACGTGAATTGTTGTTGATATCTACTTAGGTGCACATTTTCTTTTTTTTTTTTGGTAATTAAACTTATCATTAATGACCAAACGAACTTGCCAAGCTAGTGTAATCTCTAGGAGTTTTGCTGATGTTGTTTTCCCTTTGGCATGATGACAAATGACCTGGAGATGCTCCTACCATGTAGAGTTTGCATTATTCTGTAGCTATGCCCATTGAATCAGTCTACTCCATAAACTTTTAGCATAGCCACATTCAACAAATAAGTGATTTCTTGTCTCCAAACTTGATTGACAAAGCACACAAGTATCATTTGCAGTAATTCCCCATTTCTTAAGTCTGTCCACCGTAAGTAATCTCCCTTGGCATTGCAGCCACATTGTAAATATAGCCTTAGGTCTAGAAGCATTTTGGCACATTAGTCTCCTCCAACTAGTTTTAGGTAAGGTTGGTATCAGTTGAAGTTAGATCTGTTTGATGATACTTTTCTTATCATCTAAAGGTTTGTGTAGCTGACTGATAACCTCCCTTGCTTCCAATAACTTCCTCACCATCCAGCTAGCATTTTTTGGGATAGGCATGGTATTTGTACACTGTTCTTTGATGTAGACAACATGAATCCATTTAATCCACAATTTGTCTTGCTTGTGAGATAGGTCTCACAATGTTTTGGCAGTAGCAGTAGTATTCCACATCTGTAGATTGCTTAAGTTGAGACCACCAACTGTCTTAGGTAGACACACTTTATCTCATGCAATGAGGGCTCTCTTTGTGATTTCATTTTCACCTGACCACATGTAGCTTTTACAGTAGGCTTCAATCACTTTGATTGGTAGGGGAAAAATTTGGGCCCAGTAGGATTGGATTCCAAACAGCACAGTCTGTATTAGTTGTACCCTTCCATCATAAGATAATTTTTTTGCAGTCCATGAAGTTATCCTTGCCACTATTTTGGTGATGAGTGGTTGCCACTATATCATAGTCAGATTCTTTGTATCCAATGGCACCCCTAGATACTTAAATGGCAGCTATCCTTGAGAGTATCCCAGTGTCTGGTAGATTGCCTCTCTAACCTTGCTCTCCATTCCCCCACAGTATATGGAATTCTTTGCTAAGTTTTTTTGTAGTCCAGAAGTTGTTGAGAATATTGTGAAACATTCATGAAGTCTTTATACTGAAGATGTGTCACCTCTGGAAAAAAGAAACAGGTCGTCAGCATAGCTCAAGTCATCAGCATAGCTCAGATGAGTGATGTGTAGTTTGCCACATCGTGGATGTATTTGAATCAATTATCATGTTGCAGTTCATTAAGAAGTCTACTCAGGTATTCCATGGCAATAGCAAATAGGAAAGGTGAGATTGGATCTCCTTGTCTTAGGCCTTTAGCAACATTAAATGGCTCCATAGATTCCCTATTAAGCAGGATGGTATAATTAACTATTCTTACACAAGTCATTAGCCATCTGATAAACTTGTCTGGGAAAGCCAATCCTTCTAGAACTTGTTCGAGATACACCCATTCCACAGAGTCATATGCCTTTTGTAAGTCAACTTTGATCATACACCGGGGGGAGATATGTTTCCTGCTATACGATTTAACTAGTTCATGTGCTAGGATTATGTTATCAGCAATCCTTCTCCTAGGGATGAAACCTGCTTGTGCCTTTGAGATAATGCAGCTCATGATCTTTTGTATTCTCCCACCAAGAAATTTTGCAATCAGGTTGTACAGCATGGTGCAACAAGCTATAGGCCTATAATCCTTCACAGTATTGGGGTTTGCAATCTTTGGTAGTAAGGTTAGTGTGGTACAATTAATAGCTTTGTACATGACCCCAGTGGTAAAGAACTCTTTGATAGCATCACATACCTCATTTTTGATGATAGGCCATGCTTGTTTAAAGAATGCAGCACTAAATCCATCAATTCCTGGAATCTTGTGATCACCAATTGAACATAATGATTCATAGATTTTTGTATCTGTAATAGTAGCACATAGTTCTAGTTGTTGACAGTGTGATAGTAGAGGCCCATTTCTCATAACCATCATGTTAACTCCTGATAGAGTGGTTGCGGCTGATCCCATCAGGGATTTATAGAATGCTGCAAACTCTTCTTTGATAGCTTTAGGATCTTGCAACTTCATACATGTGAGGGAGGTGATCTCCAGAATTTGCTTCTGTTGTTGTTTTTCTTTCATTACAGTTGTAAAGTATTTTGTATTTGAGTCTCCCAATTTGATCCATGTAGCGCTGGATTTCTGCTGCATCACACTTTCTTCAATCAAAGACCACTTTTCCAGTTATTGCAAACATTGTTTCTCTTGATCAGCCAGAGAATCTGAGTATCTAATTTGCATTTCATTTTGGATCTCCTTCAATGTGGCCCTGGTATTGATAATTTATTCAGTGATTCCTTTGAACTCTTCAGAATTGAGCTGCTTGAAAGCAGGTTTCAGGTACTTCAATTTAAGCCAGAAACTTCTCATTTTTCCTTATGTTTCTCTTCTTTTCCATCCTTCAGTTGTTATCTGGTTGAACATTGTGTGTTTAGTCCAAATATTAAAGAATCTGAAGGGTACTCTATTTTGACTTTTAGGTTCTCTGAATGGTATCATTATGGGCACATGATCTGAAATAAAGGATTAACCAAATTCTGCTGTTAGATGTCCATATTGCACCATCCATTCATCATTTGCTATTGCTCTATCAATTCTGCTACAAACTTTGTCTACTCCCTATTGCTTGTTTGTCCATGTGTGGTAATCACCTCTCCATGGAATTTCATTTAATAGTATACTGTTATAGCAATTGGAGAAATCCTGTAGTTTTGCTAAGGTAATTGGTGATCCTTGTCTGTCACGTGGGTGTAGAATAGAATTGAAATCCCCACATAGTAGCCAAGGTTCATTCCTTCTAGGAGCCAGTCTTTGCAAGCCATCCCACAATGCTTTCCTCTGCTCAACTGTGTTAAAACCATAGATAACTGTGAGTAAACACTTAACTCATTCTGCTTCCTAGTGACCTGACAGTGCATAAATTGAGCAGCTTCTTGTATAAGTTGAATGTCATACATTTTAGGGTCACATATTACCCATATTCTGCCATTTCTTGCATCTTTGTAGTTTGATAGTCTTTCCCAACTAGGAGTCTCTCTACCAACTATATGTAATGCCTTATTTTGTTTTACTCTAGTTTCTAAAAGAGCAACTAACTTTATATGATTATCTTTGAGGTATTGCTTTAGTTCCTTCTGCTTATACCTCTTATTTATCCCCCTAACATTCCAGAATAACCATGCCATTGTGATAACCTAGTACTCCCCCTGCATCAGGGGGTTTGGCATTCACAATTCTCTGATCCACCTCAGGTAGAGCTTGAAACCCATTTATTGTTGGTATAACCTTAGGGTCTAGGCTAGTCTTTTTTCTGTTATTTTTAACCATGAGCTTGCACCCTTTGGTTTGACCTGTACCTAACCACTATTAGCATTCTCCTCCACTGCATTCACAACATTTTTCCCTTTGGCTAGCCTATCTGCGTCTTCTTGTTGGTCTTTTATCTGTTGTTTTCCCTGTTGTATTTGCTCCCCTACCAGCTGATGTTTGTTCTTTGGTATCCATGTTAGGACTAGCCTAGGCCTTTTGTTCCTTTGAGCTTGCACTGGCCCTTCTTCTCGCTTTTGCTTCATACAATCATGGCCAATCTTTAGGCATTCTGAGCGAATATCTGGCTTCCATTCAAATTCTATGGGCTGCTAAAACTGTCTACCAGAAGGGTCATTAATAGTAATTTCAGTATGTAACTTCTTAGTAACATTGACCTCTATCAAAATTCTAGCATTGGATACCCTGGTTTGCTTGGTGGTGCATTGGTCAGCAAAAAGAGGTTTACCTAGGGTACTAGCCATCCTGCTCAAAAAGTTTGTTCCTCAGCAATTCATGGGAAGCTTAGGAAATTTTATCCATAATGGTATCTCAGTGAGGAATTCCGCATTAAAATCAAAATTCGGGGATCATTGCTTGAGGATAACAGGTTTGCTATTTATGATGTATGGCCCTCCATAAAGTATATCATGTAAGTCTCCTAGGCTTTGGAACTTGACTATGTAGTAACCCTCCTCATGCAAGAATAGCTCAGGTTCAACTACATTATTCCAGTTTTGGGATATATAGCGATGCATCTGATTGTAGTCTGGTATTTCCCCAATTATATAGACAATAAGTTCTTTTCTCTATTTTTCTATCTCATTTTCCACCTCCAATTTGTCTAAATTCACCACATATTGCCCATTCACTACTTCTGGAGCAATATAGGTTAGAGTCATACCATTTTCTGCAGACGTATTTCCAGCAAAGAGTTTCGTCCAAGGTGCTTCAGTCAAATTCTCCTTCACAATTGCAATCGGCTCGGGTCCCATCTGTTTGTCCTCAATTTGAACTGGGCCAGGTCAGTTCTCTTGTGTAATCGATTTTTCCACATTGTTGGTTGAGCTTCCTTGATTGATCAAAGGGCTTGGACTTAGAACCATCTTTTTCGATGTACCAGCATGAGCACTGGCCGTCTCCGCTTCTAGTGACTTAGTTGTAAATGGAGGCCCAATTGGAGTTATGGCTTGTTGTGTATTACCGCAATCGATTGTGTCTGCAATTACAGTGCCACTGGCGGAGCTTCCTACAGTAACGATCGGTGGATTTTTGAACGGACGTCCTCTCTTCTTAGCCATGGCAACCAAGGTCGATGCAGGTTAGCATAACCTACGACGAGAGAAAAGCTAGAGTAAAAAATAACTATTATAGTATATATTACTTAGGTGCACATTATTAATTTCATATATGCTTCAGCTTCACAGTGCAATAGAACGAAGGGAAAGAATTAACAAACAAGCAAAAAGAAGTAACAACAAATAAGAGCTACTGGAGGAAAACAAATAATAACTTACATTTATTAGAGCACCACTCGTTATAATCATTACAGATATTCCTCGTCGACTTTTATGGTAGGAATTTGAGCAATATTTGGCCAGTAATCCCCCTTCTCAAATTCTAGACTTGGTTTGAGAAATGGGCGGTTGCGAATCCATAGTGTAGAGATGGAAGAGGGCATCCCTTTTACTATTTCCTCTAACAATTTCTAATATAATTCCAGTACTTTAATTAATAAAGGATGCAATCATTACAAGTAATTCATGATTTGAGTCCTAAATTACTCGGACATAGCATAATTAGTAGCTACGCACGGACTCTCGTCACCTTATGTGTACGTAGCCCCCACAATTAGCAACGATTAGTTATTTAAATCACCTATGGGGTAAATTCCCTCTTAAAAGGTTAGACAAGAGACTTACCTCGCTCCGAAGCTCCATAGCCGGCACCAACGCCACTCTAATACCTTAAACCGATGCTTGTCGATCCAAAACTATTCAAACAAGGTGCAAATCAATCAAAATGTGTTATAATACCCATAATTAATCAATTTAAACAATTTCCAACTCCGCTCGAAAAGTTGATAAAATCAATCCTCAGGCCCACGTACCCGGATTTCGAAAATGTTTGAAAATAAAATTTACCCATAACATCACGAACTCATATATATGATTTATTCCTAATTCCATGTCTGATTTCGTGGTCAAAATTCAAAAATACCAACTTCTAGATTTTTCTTCAAAATCACAAATTTCTATATATATTCATGCTTGAATCCATATAAAATCCCTATATTTAACTCACAATAGGTGGGGATAACTTACCTTGCCATTGATGATGAAAACCTCCACTTGAAGCTCCCTAAAAATCGCCCCAAACCAAGAGAGAATGAAGAAAATGGGCCAAATCCCATCTTAAAAACAACTCACTGCCCAGCCTTGTCCTTCGCACCTACGGTGTTTTTGCCGCTTCTGTGAAGGATTACACGCAGTCTCCCCCAAGGCCATCTCCTTCGGTTCTGTGCTCCTTCACCGCAGGTGCGCATCCGCTTCTGCGGAAAAGCTTTTGCACCTGCGGACTCCCAGACCCTCACTCCCTTCCACTTCTGCGACCACTGGGCTGCTTCTACGAGCTTGCACCTGTGGCCCTTTTCACACAGGTACACACAAGATGCCCAACTGCTTCAGCTCTTCCTCCAAATCCAAATTCGATCCGTTAAGCATCTGAAACTCACCCGAGGTCCCCGGACCCCAACAAAACATACCAAAAAGTCCTAAAACATCATACAAACTTAGTCGAGCCTTCAAATCACATCAAACAATGCTAAAAACATGAATCACCCTCCAATTCAAACTTAATGAACTTTGAAACTTTAAACTTCTACAATCGATGCCGAAACCTATTAAATCGCGTCCGACTGACCTTAAATTTTGCACATAAGTCATAACTGATATTAGGGACCTACTTCAACTTCTGGAATCAGAATCCGACCTTGATATCAAAAAGCTCACTCCCGGTCAAACTTCTCAAAATCATCTAAATTTCCAACTTTCGCCAATTGACGCCGAAATGACCTACGGACTTCCAAATCAACGTCCGAATATGCACTTTAGACCAAAATTACCTTAAGGAACTACTCCCGGGCTCGGGATCCAAAACGGACATCGATAACATCAAAATCTAATTCAACCCAAACTTAGAAAATTATTAAACCTTCAAAATGCTAACCTTCTGTAATAAGCGCCAAGATACTCCCGGGGTACCCGACACTCGACCCGAACATACGCCCAAGTTCTAAATCACCATATGAACTTGTTGGAACTTTCAAATCCTAATTCTGATGTCATTTATAAAAATTCCAAACCTTAGTAAATGTTCCAACTTAACGCTTCTGAATTTTGATTTTTTTCCTTTCCATATCAACTCTGAACTTCCGAAATTCGACTCCGACCACACGCACACGTCATAATACCTAGAGTGAAGCTACTCAAGGCCTCAAACCATCGAACGACGTGCTAGAGCTCAAAATGACTGATTGGGTCGTTACAAATTTGATTGGTGATGTTACGGCAGGGTTACTTATTTGGGTATTGTTGTGCTAATGGGCCATGTGTCTTTCAGTCCGTTTGGGTGATGAAATTTAGATTTGATCAAAGTTGGTGACTCTCGAGAAGGTTCTAATGGGTTCGAGATTTGTATATTGCAATTGAGAATATTTTCGGACTTGTGTATGGATAAAATCTGAGATTTGCATGTTATGGTGCCTGTACTTGCGGTAATTCTGCATGAATATGGATTCTACATTCCAGTATAAGAAAGGTAAAAGAACAATTTAAAATTCACATATGGAATTTTCAGAGTGGGCGTTTCGGTTGTGGTACTTATGCGGTGCTTAAGAAGAATACAATGGCTTATGGGCCTTAGGACGGTGTCGTTTTATGTTAGGATGTCTTGTAGTGAGCTTTGGATAAGGATCGTAGTGTTCTGATAAGGAGAAGTGTCAACTTGAGGGTAATTCAGAAGAAACTTGGAGAAAATAAGATAATTGAGTAGTAGGCTAGACTAGTATGTTAAGGGTATGCTTGGTTCTTTTGGGTAATTATGATGTGGTGAGGCTCTACAGATGTTTTGGTGGTAATATTCTTGGGTTTGGTGACCTAAGTGGCTTGGTCGAGTTAGAGGAATTTAGTTCTGATAGTTGATTATGTGTAAATGGATTTCAAAGTGTTCTTGATGGTTTCTACCATGGGTTGAGATAGATATTTTCTACCGGCGTGAGGAACATGTTGTGTATTGTGATTTTCACATGGAAGGAAGCAAGAGGAAGGTTTCTAACTAACTGGGAATGTAAATTGCTAGTGACTGAGAGTTGATAATGGGATTCTTGTGCTTCTCACATGATGGCATGATACATGTGGTGTGGTGTGCAGAATTAAGATTTACATGTACAAGGTGACAGTTCATTCATGAAGGGAAGGTCACAAATTCTGGACAAAATGGTCAGTTTCAGATATTTAAATAAATGTTATAACTGCTAGGTAATCCCTGAGAAGGGTGCACATTTCAGAAGGCGCATTGTGTTTTGACTTACGGATGTTCATCGGTATTGTGGTACTCACCTGGTTGATAGACTGCCGATATTCAAAGTATTGCTATATGGCACGGAAGAATTATGGAAGAATTCCTCGTTGGATGATTGTGTAGGAAAGATGTGTTGGTCATTCGAGTGCTGGAGTTGGGACCAGTTACGGTGATTCATATGTCCTATGAAATTAGAGACTGGGAGTTCTCAGAATCATATTGTTTCAGGGTTGCGACCTGCTTGAGGTGAGTATTTATTTAAACTCGGTGGAGGCACTAGTTGCGCTAATTATTTATGATAGCTATGCGCTATGAGTGTGCATATATGTGAGGTTTGAGCCCATGTGCGGGCACCAAGGCAATTGTCCGTGTAGTGTGTGAGAGTTTTATTTCTTTGATAATTTATCTGATTCATTGCTTTCCTTCCTCTACGATAAAAAAATTACTTGAGCAGCATATTTGAGGAATTATGCACATACGCCTACGGATATCCTCTTCATGAAATTTGAGGAGTTGGGTGTAAATATTAGGTCGTGGTGGTGCTAGCTGAACTTGCAAAACGATTCTCCTCTTTGAGATAATTTTCATTTTTGGGTGCACAGATTGCACAATTTTTGGCTTGAGATATATTGGTGTGGCATGTATATGGAATATTTATGTTTGATAATATAAGGTCATTGGACCTGGAATGGGTACTATCAGGTTTGATTACAGTATACTCGGGAGGATAACATTGAAAATCATCTTAGAAAGTGATTATGGTTCTGGTTGGGGTAAGAGAGCTCCATGACTTGTTGATCTGACAAGAGGTTTTATTATCAGCGGTATACGAAGTTTGTGGAATGAGGTTTGGCTTGATATGGGATTTAATACTAGTACTTGATTGGTTTGGAGTTTACTGTGATCGGGAATGGTGTTGCGAGCATGTGAGTCGTGTAGAATATTATGTGATTATATCTGAGATTGTGGTTATGGCTTGATACAGCTTGTTCAGACTTATGCAAGGTGTAGATGTGAGATTCAGATCTTGAAAACAATTATGGGTGTTAGAAATTGGGCTCCAAGTTTTTGGACTAAAGTTAAAATAATGATCTTAAATTATGCTGTATTGTCAGGCCTATATGGAAAAGGGTGGTGTGAGATCACCCCCGGGTACGTGTGTGATAAGATAGAATAGTGATGTGATGGCTTGAAAACAACTCTTGGCACGTTCGAGGACGGACGTATGTTTTAGTGGGGGCGAATGTAACGACCCGGTGGTTGTTTTGAGTATTTCAACCCCGTTCCCCCATTTACTTCTCAATTTCTGCTTTAGAACTGTTATGTGACTTCCCGGGGTAATTGGTTCGGGTCCGATGAGATTTTGGAATGAATTGGAACACTTAGTTCCTAGGTTTAAAACTTAAGTTGAAAAGGTTGATAGGATGTTGATTTATGTGTAAACGACTCCGGAATAGAGTTTTGATAATTTCAATAATTATGTATGGTGCTTTTGGACTTAGGAGCGTGCCCGGATTATGATTTAGAGGTCCGTAGTGAGATTAGGCTTGAAATGGCAAAAATAGAAAGTTTATGTTGGAAGTTTGACCGGAACGTTGACTTCTTGATATCGGGGTCGGAATCATATTCTAGAAATTGGAATAAGTCTGTTATGTCATTTATGTCTTGTGTGCAAAATATGAGGTCAATCAGACTTGATTTGATAGGTTTCGACATCGGTTGTAGAAGTTTGAAGTTTCAAAGTTCATTAAGTTTGAATTGGAGTGTGATTCGTATTTTTAGCATTGTTTGATGTGATTTGAGGTTTCGACTAAGTTCGTATGATGTTTTAGGACTTGTTGATGTATTTGGTTGAGGTCCCGGGGGCCTCGAGCGTGTTTCAGATGGTATTTAGATCATTTCTCCCTTCATTTTAGCACTATTTGTAGCTGTTGTTTGGTGGTTTTTCAAACTTTCTCCGCGATTGCGAAGATTGGGACGCGATCACATAGTTTATCAGAGGAGTTGGTCTTTTTCCTTCATCGCATTCGCACCAGAGTCATCGCGTTCGTGAACCTTGGTGAAACCTGCGCATCGCGTTCGTGCCCTTATGACTGTGTTCGTGTAAGGCATCGCGTTCGCGCCCTTATGGGAGCTTCCGCATTCGCGAAGAAGGGATCGCTGGGCAGCGGATTTAAGATCTGAAAATAAGACTTCGTCTCATTTTTCCATCTTTCGGATTTTGGAGCTCGGATTGGGCGATTTTGAGAGGAATTTCACCACACAACTTGGGTAAGTGTTCTTGACTCCCTTGTGATTATATTTCATGAAATAATCTTCGTTTTCGGTGTTAGACTATTGATTGTTCAAGAGAAATCGGAGGAAATTTCTATAATTTCATAAAACAAATTTTTGGGTTTTGAATACCGATTCAGAGTCGGATTTGAGTGAAATTAGTATGGTTGAATTCGCAATTGAATGGGTTGTCGGATTTTATGAGTTTCGGGGGATTCCGAGACGTGGGCCCCACTGTTGATTTTTCTAGTGGAGTTAGGAATTTTTATAAATTGTTAAATTGCAAGCATTTGAGTATATTTTGATTAAATTGCATGTTGTTTGACTAGTTTCGAATTGTTATGCTTGGAATTGGGGAGAATGAAGACGTTCAGAGGTTGATACACATGGAATGGAATTTTCGAAGTATTGTTTAGCTTGCTCAGCATAGGATTTGGCTTGTTCGAGGTAAGTAACTTTTCTAATCTTGGAGCTGAGGGTATGAACCCTGATTATACGTGTTATGTGTTTGGTATTGAGGTGACGCACATGCTAGGTAACGGACATGTGGGCATGCACCGTGTGAACCGTGACTCCGTTATTCTTGTGGTACTGCGTAGTTACTTGAACTTATCTGAAATCATGAAAATCTCTACGTACTAAAGCTATTGAGTTGTGATCCATGTTAGAAACTATGTCTAGGCTACATGCTTATACTGTTGGGACCCATTGAGGTCATTACTGCTATTGAGTTATTTGCTTACATTTCAAATTTCATACTCAGTCATGTTCATTCATTTCATATCATATCTCAGTCTCTGTTGCTACATATTGACACATCATATCATCAGTTTTGGGCTAGTTTCATGACATTGTGAGCCCAAGAGACCGGAGAGATTGATGACTGGGTGAGGTCGAGGGCCTGATTGAGAGGATATGATACTATAGCACGTGAGTTGTCTGTGCAGTACGTGAGTTGTCCGTGCGGATCTAGATATTGATACTATAGCACGTGAGTTATCCGTGCAGTTTATAGCGCTTGGGCTGAAGGAGCCCCTCCAGAGTCTGCGCACACCCCTAGTGAGCGCGGTTGATTTATATTGAGGTAAGGACCTTCCCTGGTCATGGATCTTGTCCAAAGCATTTATACCTGGGGATGGATCTTCCCCATAGGCTGGATTGACCCTACTCAATACTGAGCGACTGATGGTCAGTTGATGTATATATTCCGGGATAGATCTTCCCTGGGCCGGATTGGCCATATATATAGTACTGAGTGATTGAGCATGATGAGTGAAAAGTGTGAGACAGTGAGATTGAGTACTTTGAGAGTGTGAGTACATGATTTCACTTATGAGATACATTGCATTGACATGCACACATGACATACAAGCATAGAGATGTATTTTTCTCATGTTGTACTGTATCACGTCATTCATGACTTCTCACATATATTGGCATATGAGCATAGTGATACATTTTCCACTGGCTATCTGGAAAGAAAATGAAACATCTTATTTATTGTTGAAAGGATGTTTTGTGAAAATTACTATTTTCAAACTTACTCATATTTTTGGCAACTTCGGTAAACGACTTAGGTTTTCTCTGATATACTTGAAAGACAGAACTATTTTCAGAAATCATGATTAAGCTGAGCATTTTGTCTCTGTGTTACTTCTTTTATTACTTGCTTTAAGTTGTTATGGACTGTTGTTGGCTATTGGTATTGGACCCGACCTTTGTTCCAGCTCGTCACTACTTTCAACCTAAGGTTAAGTTTGTTACTTATTGAGTACATGAGGTCGGTTGTACTCATACTACACTTCTGTACCTTGCGTGTAGATGTTGGTTGCTGAGATCGACGGGAGCTGGATTTGAAGATGTATCTGCGTTCCGGTCGTAGCTGCCTCTTGTTCATGGTAGCCTTATATTTATAACAAATCTATGTATTTATTTCATTACCAGTTTTGTATATTCTAATCTTAGAAACTCATGATTTATACTATCAGTATTTGGGGAATGCATAAGATTCAGATAATTTCTTTTACTTAATTGTCTTATTAACTATTATTGGAATTTGATAGTTATTAGTTGGCTTACCTAGCGAGTTGGGTTAGGTGTCATCACGACTAGTTGGATTTTGGATCATGACATTTATAGAAGAAGGTTAGGGTTTCTCCAGAGGTGGTTTTAAGCGGGATTTCTTGTTTTTTTTGATTTTGAATCTTGGTAAAAGTAGAATGTTTGAAACTGAACGTTGAATGCTTTTTTTGGATGGATTCGGCAGGTTCACGTGGTGTGGAGAGAAAAAAAATAAATAAAGGAGAGATAAGAACTTACTCAAATTGAAGGGGCAAGTTTCTGCCATGGATGATGGAGGTAGGTGACCTTTCACCAAAGAGGAAGAAAGAAGAAAGAGGCCGTTTGATTTACAAACCCCAACTCTAAGTAGTGATCAATGTAATGAACTTGTTATTGGGCTAGGGGGGTCAACCGAATCGGCTCATTGGGCTGCCTGAATGGGTCTTGCATTGGGTCGATTTTGGTGGTGGCAGATAAGTTGATTTTGGTGGGAGAGATTTGGGTCATGTTTAAGTCTTGTAAAGGTGTCTTTTGAGGCATGGTAAGCTCAGAATGATGAACTTGGTTGGTTTTTCATTTCCTTCTTTGTTTATTTCTCTTGGGCTTCAAAATATAATAGCGTTATTATTAATTAAATTATTAATTGCTTTAGCAAGATAACAATTGCTGGCACTTAGTAAAATAGCTATGAGATATTATAAAAATAATTATTGCCTTAATTGTTAAATGGAATTATAATAATATTATAATAATAGTAGTAATAATAGTCATAATAAGAATATTAGTAGTAATAATAGTCAAGATAATAGTACTAATATCAATAGTGATAAAAATAATAACAACAATAATAATAGTAGTAGTAAATGAAAATAGTTTTTAAAAAGAAAGTATTAATAACTTAGAAGCTCAAGGAAATTAATGGAAAAAATGGGTCAAAAGTGGATGTCAACAATAGTCTTTTCGCATCCTAAAACAAAATCTTTTTGTCACATTCAAATAATCTAAGCATAGTCCTCAGTCACATATTACTCATCATATAGCTATCCATCCAATCACCGAGCCATCAATCCCACTCCCAGGGACACTACCAGACATATAAGTCCAAAATCACATACTCACACAACTGAATCCGCCGAGCCCAAGCTGCAGTCATAACCTGGCCTCAAGTTCCCCCGATCGACCTATCCCCAAAACACGAAAAATACATCTCACACTTCATCCATGACGTCACAAGCCGTCATTGCACAACTGATACCGAGTGCTCAACCTAGCATACTAGTGGATGGAAGGAATTCAAAGATATACACTTGAAGCTGAATTAATGCCGCACGATAAGGAATGAAAGATGAAATTTTTTTCGAAAGTACCTCGTAGCTTCTCGAAGATAGGTATGAATATCATCATATTGATCAACAATACTCTACTACAAACTTGTTCATGACTCAGAGAACCTATGAACCTAGAGCTCTGATACAAAGTTTTCATGACCCAAAATCCACCTAGTCATAAAGGCACCTAACCCAACCCGCTTGGTATGCCAAATAATAGTCAACGCAATTCTTATGAAATTAATATGAAATCAGTAAGTGAAATAACTAAATTTCCATACATTGACCCAAAGATTGGTAGTACAAGTCAAGAGACACTAAGACTTAGATTTACAAAGTTGGTATGAAAGTAAATACAATATCTGTTCGAAATGTACTTATACATAATTCGAATCTAAAGCTACCATGGACAAGTGGCAGCTATATCCTAAATGCAGGTACATCTTCAATGCCAGCTTCCTCCATCAACAATAACCCAGCTCTAAGAATTGCACGCAAAGAGAAGAAGTGTAGTATGAGTACAACCGACCCCATGTACTCAACAAGTATTATAACTAACTGTAATGATCAGACCTGTTGTTTAGAGCTTTAAGGTTCCGTTTAGTGGTTTGAGGTCTTGAGTAGTATCATATTGTATATTATCATGATATGCGTGCATGCTCGAATTTGATTTTTGGATGATTCAAAATGAATTCGACTGAGTGATTCTCACTTTAGAAGCTTAAGTTGAAAATGTTGACAGATGTTTGCCTTTTGAGAAAATGACCCCGAAATGGTATTTTGATATCCCCGATAGGTCGATTTGTATTGTTTTGCCGAAAGTTGGCAATTTAAAGGCATAAAATTTTTACAAGTTTGACCATAGGTTCACTTCATAGCTATCGGGTTTGGATTTTTATTTTCGGGACTTGGAATATGTCCGTTTTATCATTTGGAACTTGTCTCTACCTATATAAAGGGGGTCTGATTACTTGTAAAACAGATAGTAACAATTATTCAGGAGCAATATACTCTTATTTTCTCTTTAAAGTTCTTATTCAACTGTGTTTTGACACTGATCGAAGTGCATTCTGTTCAAGGGTGGCTCATTTTCCAAGGCCGTAAATGTTCAATTCGCGTGGTTTGAATTTACTTTATCATACTTTATTTCAATTACAATTTAATTTATCGCTTTGTATCAATTTAATTCACGTTTCCTTAAAACCATTTATAAATTCAATTGTTATCCGATTTTAAGGGTAAATAGGTATAAATCTTGTGGATGACAAAAAGTTGAGGATATAATAATTGGCACGCGTTCAATTTCATCTCAATAATTTCTGGGTAGCCTCAACAGGTTAAAAATCGGAGACATGATCACATTCTTGTTCTTTTATTTTTTTCCTTCGCCTAGCAATAAAAAGTGAAGACAAGAGAGTAAACTTCATCTGATATCAACAGCTTAAAAAATCTGAGACATGATTAGATTCTTGTGCTCTTATTTTTGTCCTTCGCTTGGCCTTTAGCTAATGGTGGTATTCAAGGCTACCCAGAAATTATTGAGATGAAACTGAACACGTGCCAATTATTACATCCATAACTTTTTGTCATCCACAAGATTTATGCCACCATTATCTAATGTTTTAAATATGTGCTAAAGAATAACAACAAACCTAGTTTGATCCCAACGGTTGAAATCTGGGAGGATAGTCTGTATGCATACCTTATCCCTACCTAATGCAGGTAGGAAGTCTGTTTCCAATAGACCCTCGGCTCAGGAAGAGCAAGAAGAAAAAGAGGAAGGGAGAGATAAAGGATAAGTAGTACCAAATAATAGCAACAGGGAATACAATACCTGAGGCGAACAAAATCACACAACATAATAAAAATCTAAGAATATGAAGGGGCATGCATGCTACTAAGACTATCGGTGAACAACTATAAACTACCTACTAACCTTCTACCTTAATCATCGATCTCCACACCCTCCTATTAAGGGTCATATCCCCAGTGAGCTGAAGCAGTGTCATGTCCTGCCTAATCACCTCTCCCCAATACTTCTTAGGCCTACCTCGACCTCTTCTCAAACTCTACATGGTCAACCTCTCACTCCTCCTGACATGAGACCCAAAAATATTGCTTATCTATTACCATGTATCGTCTTGAAGAACTATAGTTGGACGATATTGTCTTTAAATTAAACTTTGTAACACAAAAGTTAATTTGTTTTTCTAATTTAAAAATTATTTCTCTAAAGTCTAAGTAACAGAAATATAAAAGAAGCCGAAAGATCTAATTTTGGGCGGGAAAAGTGACTTCGTTATCTTAGTTCGCTTAATAAAATGGGTTAATTTCAAACACCTCCCTACAAATTTCGTTACGTAATACTAATTTTCCTTATCGTTTACGGTATTACGTTTAACTCATCTATTTCAATTTCTTTTCTAACAATTTGCTTAACCTATTAACAAAAAATAGAAAAAAAAACTATTTGACTAATTTACTCTCATTAATAAACACTTTTGTCAAATTAATTTTAACATTTTTTAATTTATTTAAAATAAAGACAACTAGAAATGAATAGCAAAGAAATTAAGAATTAAATTTGGAGAAGACGCAGGCGAAATATAAGATGAAAATCTAGAAGGAAAAAAAAAAAGACGAATCAAAATAGCACAATACAAGTGAAAAAGGAAAACATTCAATGTCTGAAGTATATGAGTTGAAGTTATTGTACCTAAATATTTTGGATATGAACGACTGTCAAACAAAACAAAGAGCACTCTTTAGGAAATTTTAGGATTCACCGAACAATCATGACTTAAATACTGACTATGATGATGTTCAGGATCCGTTTCCATCTTCCAGTGACTAATTAATCAAATTATTACTTTAATTTCAAGCTTAAAATCTGTGGGTATGAATTCATGAATGATAAATTAAGTTTAGAAGATAATATATAGTTTAAGACCAAGATAGAGAAACTTCTGATATGCCCCGCCACGTTGATCGAAAAAGAATTATTGTGGGATGTGATTATGAAGCAACTCTTTTAACAAAAGTATATTTATAAATATATTAAAAAATGTATATATTAGTAAGATAAATTAGTAAAGCTAATAATATTTTTTTTATTTTTATAAATATGTTAAAGCAATTGTTGCAAAGAAGTTAAAAATAGGGGATGTAAGTATAATATTATAAATTTCAAGGGATGTAAGTATTATGATGCGAAAACTTGGAGGAAGATATGTGAAATTAACTTTTTTTGTTAAGCAAACTAAGATAGCCACGTCACTTGTCTTGCCCAAAATGGCATCTTTCGGCCCCTTTATGTTAATTAGGCTTTTGAAAGATAATCGCGTAGCAGTTGTTTACTATAAAGCAGTTACTTAGTTTCTATGCTATTCCTTGTTTGTAAGAGTTGGTTTTCAATTTTACCTGAGTTTGTAAACTCTTATAAACAGAGGCGGATCCAGGATTCGAAAGTTGCGGGTGCCACCATGTTATGCATATATTATACATGTCAGTAATTACAAAGACATATTAGGAATAATGAGTCGGTTCGCTTAGTTTTTGGTTAATTTGAATAGGCCTCTCATTCACAAAGCAAATAAGTTCGATTTTAGTTCAAATTTTTAACGCTTAATTTAAACACATTCTAAATAAAAATGCAAAAGAAAAATAACATTTCATGAAAGAGTGCCTCCAATATAAATATTTGCTTAAAGAGTAACTTAACTACACTATATATTCTTTGTTTGACTAGATTAATTTACTTGTTGTTACACCCCATATTTTTGTACGTGACAGTACGCCATAATTAAATTGATGAAAGCTCGGAAATGAGATGTTATATTCCGCATTTTCGCACGTTAAAAGTTTCGTCGTAAGTTAATCGACGTAAGTTCGGGAATGAGATTATTTTAAAATTATAACCATTATGTTATTCTAAACAAGTGATAGGTAAATTCATGAAGGTGAGAGGGTAAGCGAATTGAAGAAATGAGTTTCGTCGAAATTTGATATTTTGGGATAAAATACAGTCCAAGTTATAATACCCTGTATTTATAGACTAGTACCATACAAGGTATCACATGACCATGATAGTAAGGTGTATAAGGTATGATACAAATGGGTAGTATTTTAAATAATTTGAGATAATTCTTAATTATATGGGCAATTGATTAATTATTAATTAATGGGAGATTGACAAATTAATGAAGTGATTAGTGAATAATTAATCCAAATATTTGGATAAGTATTACATCTCCAAACGTGGCAGCCCTTAAAAGCCAATTGATGACTCTTATACTCACTTTATAAGGTGTCACATTTAAGGCTAAGTCATCACCTTAGTGGGCCCACACCCACTAAGGTATAAAACCTCTAAATTCGCAAATAAAGGTGGATTAAATTAAGAGAGGTGGCTAAGAATTCAGCAAGTAACAATCTCAATCAAAATATTTTCATACGAAATTATACTGTATAATAGCAACGGAATTTTGCGATTCTAAGGGAGTACGGTGCAATTTTTCTCAAGAATATCATACGGATTTCCCCCTACTTCGATCCGTCGTTACGTGTTGTCGCAATTGACATGTGTTAGAGGAATTGTCAAGAGAATCGGCTCAGGTATGTTAAGACTATCCCTTCTTTCTCTTGGCATGATCTATACGTCACAAACGAAACGAGCAAATGCAAAATTTCCATAAATGACTCTATTCATAGAAATACTAGAGATATTTATGTTCTTGATTCCCCATGTGTCCTATTATTCTATCATCTGTTCACGGGTCTCAGAAAAATACGTAAGTTAAAAAAGGTTTACTTCATGATACTACTCAAAGGTATAATGGTCTTATGACATTCCAAGAGATCTTATTGACGAAATTCTTATGCATTTCATGCATTTATACATGTACATTGACCTATGACCAGATGACATTATATACGTGTATATGTATGTATATATATATGTATATGGAATATGAGAAAAGGTTACGATGTTATATACGCACCACCACCTGATCAGCTAGTATGGGTTGATAATTTGCCTACAGTGGCCGAGATGATATGATGGGATGCCCTCAGAGGCTTGATGATGTTATGAACGCATATACCCATGCATGGTATGACATTTATATGCATATGCATGGCATTATAATATTAAATGATTCACATGGATATTCAGATATACATGTTGAGTCTTTTACTCCATGTTTCTCTAATGTCTATTGTTTACTGATTTTCATTCCTTACATACTCGGTACATTATTTGTAATGACGTTCCTTTTTCCTGGGGACGTTGCGTTTCATGCCCGCAGGTCCCGATAGACAGGTCGAGAGTCCTCCAAGTAGGCTATCAGTTCAGCGGAAGATGTTTGTGCGCTCTATTTGCTCTGGAGTTGCTTATTTGGTCAGTATAATTAGGACATGTATTGATTGTTATGGCGGGGCTCAGTCCCTACCCTTATGATACTTAAGTACTCTTAGAGGCTTGTAGACAGATGTCATATATACGGATACTTATACGTCCTTGTCGGCCTATATTTTGAGTTTACAAATGATCATGTTGGCCTTATAGGCTCGTATATCACATGTGTAAGTTTTTAGATCAGGTTGGGTCATCCTATATGGAGTACTCCCCCATGTTCATTCTGGTTAGCCCATGATGGCCCGTTTGGCCCATTTTCCAATGAAAGTACGATAAGAATGATATGCTATGCTGGTACTCGGTTTAGTAATATACCGGTTGCCCATCGCGGCCCATCGGTTTGGGTCGTGACAAAATGGTATCAGAGGAGTTCTGTCCTAGGGAGTCTACAAGCCGTGTATAGTAGAGTCTTGTTTATGGGTGTGTTGTGCATCACACTTATAAGCAGGAGGCTACAAGGTATTTAGAACTGTCACTCTTTCTTCTTGCTCTAGATCGTATGGTAGATCTCAGTTGTAAGAACTCAATTTCCTAAACTCTATCTTATTCATAATACGACGATGCCTACATCTAGAAAGACGGTTGGTAAGAGATATAGCTGTGGAAGAGTTGAGTCAGAGGAACTCGATTTTTTCATCATGCTTATGATGGATAAATATGAGGTATTCAGTAGATCATGTGCGTACTAAGACATGAAAGAAGAGATAAGGAGCCTTAAGGCAAGAATATCTATCCACCCCTATGGTGAAAGGAAATGGGAGATTCAGAAGATAGATACAAGTAATAGAAGCAAAATGAAGAAGGGTACGAGGCGCCCAGTTAATGAAGATTATCAGTATTCACAATTCAGGCAGAGGAATATAAGCCTTTTGAGTTACCTTCAACAATAATAGAAGTATGTACAATTGGCTATACCCATCTCATTTATGCCCTACCGGGGGCTAACAAAAGTAGTATAAGAGAAGGCAGGATATCAGGATCTAACTGGGGTTAGGTTAACCCAAAATGGTAAATGGATTGTTAGCGTTAGCTGACATTTTCGAAGGATATTGCAAATGCGCTAATAGATCTCCTTGTAAGACACCCAGATGGTGCACTCTAAAATAATACAGCTAGATATGAGTACTACAAAGATAGACACTGGAAGCCTAGAAGGGATAAATATTACATTAGTGTGGCTCCCGTCCCGAGTAGAGAAAGAATGTTAGGAAACTCGAAGAGCCAGTAGTTGGAGCAAGGGGATCTAAACGCAGAAGAATGTCTTGTTCGGGTTTTCAGAATAAAGTGATAGATATAAATGTTAGCAGGAAATAAGAAGAGAGTTAATGAAGCATTATGAGTAAGATATGATACATGGATGACAACGCTAGATCAAAAAGATGATAGTATTACATAGCCTATAGTCAAGTGAAAGAAAAGACGAGAGGTGATAGGACTTGAGGCAACAAAAGAATATAGGTCATAAAGTCATATCCTCATTTCAATAAATAAGTTTGTTACTCCAACGTGATTACCAAAAGGAAAAGTTAGACCCAGAGTAATAAGAAATCAGCATGGACTGATGAATAAGATAAACTAAACATGAACTAGGGACTGAGTAATAGTCGGTATCATGAGAATTTCAGAGATTTCGTCCCAGCGATAATAGAATGGATGACATGAGAATACCCTTTAAAGGTCATTCAGGAAGACGCTTCCCTAAAGCAATCAAGGTGAGCAAATTTAAGCTTAAGAAGCTATATGTTCCAGTTACCCTAAGTGTCACCCTCGCAAGTAAGGAATTTCGTTATCCTTGGTACAGAAGGATTACCGCGAGGCGAGTAAGGATCATCGATGAGGTTGAAAGACGTCAAAGATGAAGAGGTAAAAACATCTATGCGTAGATCATTGTAGCACTAAATCTTAGTACTCCCCTAAAGGGGGGAATATGGAGTGATGTGGCATTAAGTAAGAATTAAGTGGTTTTAGTAACTACAGAATGGTAAAGGAAGAATGCGTCAAAAATGAGAAGGGGATAAGATTGCACTCATTCAAATCCTAAAAATATGCTATGATTCCAGAACATTATGCAAGCACGATGTCAAGGAGAGGAAGTAAGGGTTCCTACCCGAGATGTTATTGATAGATAAGGAACTAGTGCGAGACGTAAGTTAAGACAAAAAAAATAACCCAAGAAAGATTACGTAGAATATTGATATGAGAATGGGCCAACGAGTAGTTAGTAGTTGATTCGGGAAGAGCCTAGTTATGGCTAAAGAAGAGGACATAGACAAATCAACAAATTGTGCAAGACGAACATAGTGAACACCGACATGGGAAATTCAGCCTCACAGATATGACATCGTGATCCTTGAGATATATTCATATAGGAGTTGGGGTAGTTAAAGGTAAATAAAAGAGAATGCCACTGGGAAGACAGTCAAAATATCAGTTCAGGAGAAACCCTACAAGCACATGAGTGTGGAGGTAATAATTATACGTGAGTACGAACATAAAATATTATGTCAGGTAAATGATATAACAAGCTTGTAACTTTACAAGAGCCATAAGGTCTCCCTAAATACTACAATGAAAGAATAGCTGAGGAAGTAAGGAAGAAGGCTTCAACCTAAGCTTAGTGACCTAAGGAGGAAATGGTCTTATAACAAAAGTCTCACAATAATATTGTATGCACTCCATAAGAAAATGGCACCTACCGTGTCTAATGAATGAGAAGTAAAATTTGAAGTGATATTCAAGATCATATGAGTTGTATGGAATTCCAATATGTGTGGGCACTAAGGTAAGCTAAATATGCACGCAACAAGTGATAGAACGACCAGGAAAAGCAATTGCTTGCATTTAAAGAAAGATGAGAAGGAACAAAAGGAATTATTCGATCAACGATTCAGAGTTAGTTACGTTATGAACACAACCAAGATTTCAGAGTATTATCCACGCAGTATATCTGTTAAAAATCAGACAGTTGTAGAAGACTGGTATAAGTTATAAGAAATAATTGAGTCCAGGTCATAGACAACGGATTGAATTGTTAGATGATGGTATCACGGATATTCCATAGCGGCTATGAAAGACTAAAGTAATAACTAATATTAGGAGTCGCAGATCGAAATATAGCTTAAGTCTACATGAAGGTCGATCAGAAGGAAGAGGAAACTAAAGAGTTACATCAACTAAGTAAATCAAGAGTCCGATTATTGGACCCAAAAAATTTTAGACATCGTGATTGAGGACATTACAGAATCACTCTTAATATCAGAGGTGCAAGTAGTATAATAAAACTTCAAGTTGTGAATATGAATTATACCTATGTGGAAGGGAGGTCATGAAAGAGATAGAAGATATGATGCGAGATTTTAAGGTAAGTAAGGTAAAGGTGAACAACGTACGAGATACTCAAATGCATAAGGTTGTGAATAGTCCATACTTCGGATAAAAGGCTAGAAGTGCGGGGATTCAATATCCAGGAATGATAGCGGCATCGTCAGTGGAATATCTTGCAACCTATGGTTTCTAGGTACTGAGAGATCTAGTCAAGAGAGCAAAGAAGAGTTGGAGACGATATGATGTCTCGCTGGATGTTCCAGAATTACATAAGAAAATCTATGGCGCAAGCAAGTTGAAGGAATGTTGTGAATAGTATAAATAGATATGTGTAGATCGCAAGCTAAAGTGTGGTAAATCGATGAGGTTTTAGGAAGACATGAGTAAGGATAAGAAAGGGCGAGTGAGAAGGTGACGAGAATGGATAAGTCCTCAGGATTAAGCCCATGAAAACAAAAAGAGTTGATGGTTTCTCTAAGTTATACAAAGCTCAGTATAGCCTGACTGAACTCAAAGGAGTCTAAGACTAATGGCATTTAGAAGAGATGGAATGCTGCCCTAATAGTAGAATGATGGAGTAATTGTGATGGATAAAGGACAACGATTGGGCCTTCGATTGAGTAATGATTTGAAGAGGATTTCATGAATTGTACGGGATTAAAATACCCATGTAAGTGAATCACATTGGGATGCTATAAAATACGGTTATTGAAGTACATTATCGCCGCTAAGTTGATCAGGAAAATCACTTCAAATATTCCTCGATGCAACGTAAGCCCTAGTGGCAAGGTATTACGTAAGAAGTTTCAAGTTATCAGTGGTATATTGTAGATCAATATGGAGGTGAATCAACAATGGATGGACAAAAGTCACAAACTATGAGATGAGATTAGGTCGTCATTCTTAAGATGAACAGTAATGAGGAAGCATTAAAGAACTTAGATTTACACATATGAAATAAGCAACGAAGGTAACCTGGAGTTCGGTAGCAGACCTCAGTAACGATAAATCGAAGTAAAAGTTATGGTATAGTATGACCTACCTAGATGCAGTGAAGTTATACGAATGAATAAGCGGGTCTATGAAATAAGATATAGCAATATTCGTAAGTTCAACAAAGTATCGAGCATTCAGTATACCTATAGATGCCCAGAGAGACATCTTATCAAGCTCTGTATATGCTTACAAAGTGAGGCATAGATATTGGCTAAAAACTGGAGGAAAAAGGAGAGAAGAGTCGTATAGGCTCACATACAAGGAAAAAGTCGTACATGCCGCATGACAGAAGGTAGCAAGAGTTACGAGATTGGAAGAATTCCGACCATAGATCGTGGTGCGAGAAAGAGGCCTAAAGAGGGGAAATCCATGACCTTTGGATTTATTCAAAGAACAGTTGCCTAAATGGCAAGAAAAGTATTAAATTATTCGTAAGAGCAAGGGGTTATGAGAATGATAAGTGCATCAGTCAATATTCGAGGACGAATATTCCATAGGGGGAATGATGTTACACCCCATATTTTTGTA
Source organism: Nicotiana otophora (assembly GCA_000715115.1). Lineage (NCBI taxonomy): Eukaryota > Viridiplantae > Streptophyta > Magnoliopsida > Solanales > Solanaceae > Nicotiana > Nicotiana otophora. Next base: position 31,734 of record AWOL01S0024682.1, on the reverse strand, counting down.
CGTGAAAGTACACGATAAGTGAATTGATGGAAGCTCGGAAATGAGATGTTACATTCCGTATTTTTTTACGTTAAAAGTTTCGTCGTAAGTTAATCGACGTAAGTTCGGGAATGAGATTATTTTGAAATTATAAGCATTATGCTATTCCAAATAAGTGATAAGTAAATTCGTGAAGGTGAGAGGGTAAGCGAATCGAAGAAATGAGTTTCGTCGAAGTTTGATATTTTAGGTTAAAATACAGTCCAAGCTATAATATCCCGTATTTATGGACTAGTACCTACAAGGTACCACATGACCATGATAGTAAGGTGTATAAGTTATGTTAAAAGTGGGTCGTATTTTAAGTGTTTTGAGATAATTCTTAATTATATGGATAATTAGTTAATTATTAGTTAATAGGAGATTAATAAGTTAATCAAGTGATTAGTGAATAATTAATCCAAATATTTGGATAAGTATTACATCTCCAAATGTGGCAGCCCTTAAAAGCCAATTGATGACTCTTATACTCACTTTATAAGGTGTCACATTTAAGGCTAAGTCATCACCTTAGTGGCCCCACACCCACTAAGGTATAAAACCTTTAAATTCACAAATAGAGGTGGATTAAATTAAGAGAGGTGGCTAAAAATTCAGCAAGTAATGATCTCAATCAAAATATTTTCATACGAAATTATATTGCATAATAGCAACGGGATTTTGCGATTCTAAGGGAGTACAGTGCAATTTTCTCAAGAATATCATACGGATTTCCCCCTACTTCGATCTGTTGTTACGTGTTGTCGCAATTGACATGTGTTAGAGGAATTGTCAAGAGAATCACCTCAGGTATGTTAAGGCTATCCCTTCTTTCTTTTGGCATGGTCTATACCACACAAACGAAACGAGCAAATACAAAATTTCCATAAATGACTCTATTCATAGAAATGCTAGAGATATTTATGTTCTTGATTCCCCATGTGTCCTATTATTCTATCATCTGTTCACGGGTCTCAGAAAAATACGTAAGTTGAATAAAGTTTACTTCATGATATTACTCAAAGGCATAATGGTCTTATGACATTCCAAGAGATCTATTGACGAAATTCTTATGCATTTCATGTATTTATACATGTACATTGACCCATGACCAGATGACAATATATACGCGTATATGTATGTATATATATATGTATATGGGATATGGAAAAAGGTTACGGTGTTGTATACGCACCACCACCTGATCAGCTGGTATACGTTGATGATTTGCCCACAATGGCCGAGATGATATGATGGGATGCCCTCAGAGGCTTGATAATGTTATGAATGCATATACCCATGCATGGTATGACATTTATGCGCATATGCATGATATTATAATATTAAATGATTCACAGGGATATTCAGATATATTTGTTGAGTCGTTTACTCTATGTTTCTCCAATGGCTATTGTTTACTGATTTTCATTCCTCACATACTCGATACATTATTTTTATTGACGTCCCGTTTGCCTGAGGATGCTGCGTTTCATGTCCGCAGGTCCTGATAGACAGGTCGAGAGTCCTCCAAGTAGGCTATCAGCTCAACGGAAGATGTTGGTGCGCTCTATTTGCTCTGGGGTTGGTTATTTGGTCAGTATAATTTGGACATGTATTGATTGGTATGGCGGGGCTCAGTCCCGACCTTTATGATACTTATGTACTCTTAGAGGCTTGTAGACAGATGTCATGTATACGGATACTTGTACGTCCTTGTTGGCCTATGGTTTGAGTTTACAAATGATTATGTTGGCCTTATAGGCCCGTATGTCACATGCATAAGTTTTTATATCAGGTTGAGTCGTCCTATATGGAGTACTCCCCCATGTTAATTTTGGTTAGCCCATGATGGCCCGTTTGGCCCATTTTCCAATGAAAGTACGATAAGAATGATATGCTATGTTGGTACTCGGTTGAGTAACGTACCGGGTGCCCGTCGCGGCCCATCGGTTTGGGTCGTGACACTTGTATTGTTCTTTGTTTATTTTTCCATCTTAATTGTTGAGTTATATGATAATTGTTTTTAAAAAAAAACTTCAACATTCAACCTATGATATTCGACTCAAAACGACTACCAATCAAGCTATTTAATATTGTTTCAAAACCCAATAGAATATATTTCTCAAATTATATTCTAATATATAAATTAATATCGTCTCATTAAAAATAAAAAAAATTATATGCTAATTAAAATCAATTCAAATTACCTATAGAAAATAATTGTTCATAAAGTAAGGTATAACGATAGAAACAAAATGAGGACTGAAAGTTAAAAAAATGAAGAAGAGAGACTTAGCAAGTAATAAAAGAAAGAAAAGGAGGGAAACTGGGAAAGAGCCGAAAAAAAAGGAAAAAAGGTGAGGCCCTAGGGCTCAACTGAAAATAAAAAAAATCTTAATAAGTAGAAAAAACAAAAAATTAAAGGAGTTGCTTCAACAGGGAATCGAACTTGCATTCATGAGGCCAAAGAAAGCTTTCAAAGGGAAGGCTGAACCAATGACACCCGCTTCCACTTTGTGATTTCTGGGTGCCACTCTATCCATATATACGTTTCTTCATAGAGATATTATGTACATAGTAAGAATTTTAGCGATGAGAGCGGGTGCCGTGGTACCCCTACCTCATAAGGTAGATCCGCCCATGCTTATAAATTCGTCTGAAGTTTGTAATGAATTAAGTAAGTATGCACTCATCATCAGATTCTTGATTTTCTCAAAGTTCTTTAGTCTCATGTTCAAGTTTTTTAATAGGCAAGTATATCAAAAAAAATTATTCTTCATTCTCTGTAAAACTTATAATACTGTTTCTATGACTCCGCCACCCGGAGAATTCTACATGAAGAAGGAGAGAAGGAAGGCGTTTATCGGGAAAAATGAGTTATCCACTTTAATAGTTATTTTGGTAAAAGGAGGGTTTAATGACAAATTGTGATTGATCTAAACCCTTTATCTTATAGTGAGATTGGTACAATGTTTATGAATGCAAAGATCAAAGATACAATAATGAACAATGAGGCCAGAGATAACGAAAATGCAATAGTGAGCTTTATCTTATTTGCAAGTGATCTTCCACAGAGAGATCAAGTGTCAAAAAGAGAGGTCTTAGAGAGATGATAATGTGTCCTTTTAGCTTCTCCGAGAAGCTATCTAAAAGAAATTAGAAAGGATTTTTTTGTGATAAGACCGCTCGTTAGTGAAAAATTGACTATTAAAAAGGCATCTCTGTCTTTGCACAAAGCTCGATGAGGGCTAGTGCTAGAGGGATGGTGAGAATATGCTCCACATGTCACTAGGGTCAGGCCAAAAGAAAAAGATCCATCAATGATGGCATCGATCATTCCGAGACGACATTGTTGTCTTGAGATACTGATGACAATCATTTTAAAGCACCCAACCTGGGCAATCATCTGCGATATCCCTGGAGCCTGACTCCTAGTGGACTAAGACTTCCATGTGTCGTACCTCTATTGGTCCGCTTAGCAGGTCCAGATATTTTGTCCCAATAGATAGTCCCCCAATTCTTGGATACTTGATGAAATATATCTAAAAAGTGAAAGTTACAAAATTCCTTGGTGGAAAAGAAAAGAGAACAGATTCTTAACACACACTAACCTACATGTATTGTTGCGCACTCGTTATCTGAGCACACGTATCCTTCCGCATTCAAAGTCTTCATCCCATCTCTTCGTATACGATGCCTCTGCTACGCATCCGGTACTTTAGAATTACCTTGAGCACCTTGAATCGAGGACATGATTAAAAGTACCTTTTCAGCATCATCATAAACTCTTGTCGTTCTCACTTTTCACTTCATTGCTTTACTTTTTGATTTCAAAATTCCCTTTTCGCTACCCCTTCTTTTTCAGTCTCCTTCTTTTTATTACTCAAGCTCTCTCTCTCTCGCTCTCTCTCTCTCTCTCTCTCTCCCCTTCTTTCCGTAATTGTTTCCCACCTTTCATCACTTCTCAAATAGGGAAAGCTCCAACCCTTCTCCTTCTACTTAAATCCACCAAGGCCAACCACGGTGTAACGATGCGAACAGTCGTTATAAGCATTTATATTTAGTACTGTGGTTTGAGTACATAAGAATTTTCATATGGTGTATTATGACTTACTTGTATTATTAGTTTTGATTTTGAAGTGGTTCGGAATTGGTTTGGAAGAATGATTCTTATTTTAGAAGTTTTAAGTTGGAAGGGTTGACCAACATTGACTTTTTTGTATCTGACCTCGTATCGAAGTTTTGATAGTTACGCTAGGTCCGGATTGTGATTTTGGACTTGGGAGTATGTCCGGATTTGTATTTGGATGCTTCTAGACGATTTTTGGCACTATTTGGCGGAAGTTGACAATTTGAATGTTGGGACAATTCATAGGTTTCACTGATAGTTGACTTCGATGTAATCAGATTCGGATTGTTTTTCCGGAAGTTGGAATAGGCTTTTTGTATCATTTGGAACTTATGTGAAAAATTTGAAGTAACTTCGAATTGTTTAGATGTGTTCGGCGTAAATATTTGAATTTAGAAATTTGAAATAGTTCATAAGCTTGATTTTGAGGTGCGATTCATCGTTTTGATATTATTATACATTATTTGAGGCATTGAGTAGGTATTTTGTATGTTTTGGGACTTGTTTGCATGTTTAGATGGGGTCTCAAGGGGCTCATATGAAGTTCAGACGGGTTTCAGACCATGTTGGATATTGCTAGTTTCTACTGATTTCGGACGGATTTTGGGCATGGACTGGTTGTTTCCCTATCATGGTATTCTCGATTTTCATGCCAAGACCGTGATGCTGGCTATGCCAGGTTTACCACGGATAGAGTGGAGGGGTGCATTCGATTATGTTCCTAGTAGGTTTATCTTATTTCTAAAGGCTTGACGTACAGTTAAGAAGGGGTGTAATGCTTATCTATCCTTTGTGAGGGATGAAAGTTTTGATACTCCTATCGTGGAGTCAATTCCGGCAGTACGGGATTATCCAGATGTATTTTCGGTGTATCTTCCGGGCATGCTGTCCGACAGGGATGTCGATTTTGGTATTGATTTGTTACCGGGGACTCAGCCCTTTTCTATTCCACCCTATCATATGGACCCAACAGAGTTAAAAGAATTAGTTGCAAGAATTGCTCGATAAGGGCTTCATTCGGCCCAGTGTATCGCCTTGGGGTGCTCCAATCTTGTTTGTAAAAAAGAAGGATGGTTCTATGCGCATGTGTATTGATTATCGCCAATTGAACAGGGTTACAGTGAAGAACAGATATCTATTTGTAACGACCCGACTTGTCATTTTAAGAATTAACGCCCCATTCAATGACTTAAGATTCCAAGAAATTTCGTAATATGTATTATGACTTGCGTGTGCAGTCGGGTTTAGTTTTCGGAAGATTCAGAATTAAATTGAAAGAGTAATTCTTATTTTTGAAGCTTAAATAAAAAGAGTTAATCGGAGTTTGACTTTTGAGAAAACGACTTCAAAATGAAATTTTGATGATTTCAATAGTTTTGTATGATGATTTCGGACTTCGGCACATGTCCGGATTTGGATTTGGAAGTCCGTAGGACAATTCAGCGCATTTTGGCGAAAGTTGGAAAATAGAAGATTTTTGGAAAGTTTGACTAGGAGTTGACTTTATTGATATCAGGGTCGGATTCTATTTTGGAAATTGGAACAGCTCCATTATGTCATTTATGACTTGCATGCAAAATTTGAAGTCATTTCGGATTAATTTCATGCACAAGATATAGAATTTAAAAGATTCCATAAACTCATAAGCTCAATTCGAGGTGTGATTCGTTGTATCGATGTTATTTGATGTGATTTGAGACCTCGACTAAGTTTGTATTATGTTATGGAACTTGTTAGTATACTTGGTTGGGCCCCATAAGGATCGGATAAGTTTTGGATGGGTTTTAAACGTGTTTGGTGTTTTGACATTTTTTTGAGCATAAGCATGTAATGATCCAAAGGTCTATTTTTAGTTTTAGAGATCGAAATTTGATTTCGAGACTTCCGGGAGTTTGATAATGAATTATAGGAATGATCTGGAATGTTTGGTCTAATTTCATCAAGTCGCAATTGGGGTTTTAGCGCGAAACATGAGTTAATTGTTTAACTAGCCAAATTGGTATCGTATTGAGCAAATGAGCTCCGAATTGAGATTCGATTATACGATTAGCTTCGTATTAATATTTGTGACTCATAGGAACAATAATTGTCAAAATCCAAGTTCGTATGATGGAGTTAGAGCCTTTTTAGTGAAAATATAAAATGCTGGTGCAAGCAGGTTCTGATGCGGACCTTTAGTGACGGGAAATGGACTTTTAGTGATGAGAAATGGACATTCAGCGACGAGATTAGTATTTTTATTGGGCAATTTGTTTTATAAGCTTATTTCAACATATTTGGAGCCGTGGAGCTCGGAATGAAGCGATGTTTGAGAGAATTTTCATCAAATGGATTGGGGTAAGTGTTTCCTACTCGGTTTCCATTATATTTCATGATTCCATGTTTATTTTCATCCTTTATTAGTGAATAAATTGGAAAAATGGGATTTTTGGAAAATCTTTCAAAAATGAAAAGTTAAGATTTGAAGGGCGATCCATTATCGGAATTTGATAATTTTGGCATATTTGAATTTGTATAGGAATGGGTGTTCGGATTTCATGAAAATTCTGTCGGATTCCGAAAGGCGGGCCCCACGTTAACTTTTGGTTGACTTTTTGAATGTGAAATTTTAAGTCGACGTTATATTATCCGAAATTATTTCTGATGAATTTTAATGAAGTTGTACGATTAATTTGGATAGACTTTAGCTGTCCGGAGGTCAATTCATGCAAGAAGGCTATTTTGGAATATCAGCCTAACTTAAAAAAGGTACATATCTTGGCTAACCTTGTGTGGAGAAATTTTCCCTTAGGCATTGAGTCTTATGTAAAAATTGTGTGATTGAAAACTATGTACACGATGTGACGAGTACGTACTTAGTTTATATGTGCAAATTATATCAGTTAAAATTCGTAGATACCCTTATGTATTAAATTGGAAAATTGTTGGAACTTATTAAATCCCTTATTTATCATGCCTCATTCATTGTTTTCCGAGGTTGTTTTTATATGATAATTTGGTGTGATTGCCACTTGACTTTTATGTGAACATCGTGTTTGTTTGAGTTTCCATTTTTATGAAAAATCATTTCATTATTGATTTTATCTACAGATAATTTAAATGGGAAATTTAGTTAATAGGAGGAATAAATCTATTTATTTCCTGAATTTGTGATTTAAAAGAGGTATTGTTCCTTGATGAATTAGTTTTCATTTCATGTTGTTGAAATTTGGTATTGAATTATAAAGACCGTGAATAAAATTGAGGCAAAGTGCTAAAATATGAAATATTATTAGGTTGAATTGTTCACTCCCGAATAGTTTTTAAGATGTTGTGCACATTATGATCAAGTCGTGAGCTCCTTATTGTGAAAAATAATATTATTGTCGATTTCCGTGGAAAGTTATAACATTTGAGCACTTGAGGTACAATTAATGAGATGTTGTGATATTTGAGCACTTGATGTGCAATTTGTGATATGTTGTGATATTTGAGCACTTGAGGTGCAATTTGTAATATGTTGTGATATTTGAGCACTTGATGTTTAATTTATGATATGTTGTGTATTTGAGCACTTGAGGTGCAATTCGTAATATGTTGTGATATTTGAGCACTTGAGGTGCAAGCTGTGTTATGTTGTGATATTTGGGCACTTGAGGTGCGATTTGTGAAATATTGTGATATTGATACGCATGCGGTGATATAAGGTCAGGGTGTTGAAACGCATGCGGTGAGATAAGGTGGACTTGATATGCGTGGCTAGTAGGGAAACTGCTAGAAGTCGTGCGATGAGATAAGGTGGGCTAAAACGCGGGATGCTATTTCGAAAAAACAAATGATATTTGAAACTAAATGGGAAGGCTCCCGCGGTGATATAAGGAAAGATTGTGAATTTAGTTTTGGACTACGAGGCAGTATCTCGTGAGTGACCTTTTGTTGAAATTTATTTATTTTTGAGACTATGAGGTGGTACCTCGGGAGTGCCATTTGTTGATATTTTTCTATGGATGCACTTTCCTTTGGTCATTTTGTTTTTTCGTGATATGTAAATTCTTGTCTTTTTCCGTGATGTACTATTTGACTTTATTATTATGTGTGTTGTGCTCCTTGTTGTATTGTGTTGGCTTTGGCTTTTTAGTACGAAACTCTGAAGCTTTATAGTTTTGGTTTTTACTGTTTTTCGATGATTGAGTTTTTTAAATAAAAGAAATTACTATTATATTTTTAATAAGTTTTACATCCAAATCAATAGCTTATCTTATGCTTTATTTTAAGTGTAATGTTATTTTTTTCGATTAAACTATTTTTAAAATAAATTGACCGTGCAGATTTTACATATTGATATTTTTGGCACGTGAGTTGTCCGTGCGGTTGTGATAGAAATATGGGCACGAGATCCCGTGGAAATATAAAAGTGGGTTGAGACCCGTATTTTTATAATTTTAAAATGAGGTGTCACAAGGTGACTTTTATTTGAAAGAATTATAGTTGAAAAATACTATTTGAAAGAATTATAGTTGAAAGATATTTAATTGAAAGAATTATATTCTAAAGATATTTATTTGTAGGGAGTATATTCGAAATATATATTTATTTAAAATAATTATATTCTAAGGAGTTTTATTGAAAAACCTATATTTGAAAGATTTATACTTGAATTACTTACATTTGAAAGACGTATATTTAAGGGACTTGATTGATTGGTTGTATTTGTGTTCCTTATTCGTTTGAGCAATATTTATGGTGTTCTTGTTGCCTTGTTGTTATATTATTGATTGATTATTTTTGCCATCATTGCTATTTGTTTCTATTATTATTATTATTATTATTATTATTATTATTATTATTATTATTATTATTATTATTATTATTATTATTATTATTATTATTATTATTATTATTATTATTATTATTATTATTATTATTATTATTATTATTATTATTATTATTATTATTATTATTATTATTATTATTATTATTATTATTATTATTATTATTATTATTATTATTATTATTATTATTATTATTATTATTATTATTATTATTATTATTATTATTATTATTATTATTATTATTATTATTATTATTATTATTATTATTATTATTATTATTATTATTATTATTATTATTATTATTATTATTATTATTATTATTATTATTATTATTATTATTATTATTATTATTATTATTATTATTATTATTATTATTATTATTATTATTATTATTATTATTATTATTATTATTATTATTATTATTATTATTATTATTATTATTATTATTATTATTATTATTATTATTATTATTATTATTATTATTATTATTATTATTATTATTATTATTATTATTATTATTATTATTATTATTATTATTATTATTATTATTATTATTATTATTATTATTATTATTATTATTATTATTATTATTATTATTATTATTATTATTATTATTATTATTTCTATTATTATTATTATTATTATTATTATTATTATTATTATTATTATTATTATTATTATTATTATTATTATTATTATTATTATTATTATTATTATATACTGCTACACTGCACAAGTTAATTGATTAGTGATTGTCTTGACTGTACCTCGTCACTACTCCACCGAGGCTTGATACTTACTGAGTACCGACCGTGGTGTACACATACTACACTTCTGCACATTTTTATGCAGAGTCAGGTATTGGAGATATTAGACTCGAGCAAAGTTAGTGTGTTGATAGCAAGGATTCAAGGTAGAACTGCTTGGTCGCCGCAGTCCCTTGGAGTCTTTTCATTTTATTGTACTGTTAATTATTATTCAAACATTATTGAGTATTCGATCCTTGAGATCATCATGTATTCAGTTAGAGTTAGTGACTCAGTATTACCAGTCTTGGGAGGTTGTTTGAATATTTTTGTTGTTGGTTCCGACACTTGTTTCTATTTCTATAAATATGGCTTGAATCGTTATTATAATCGTCTTACTTAGTCTTAGATACTAAGTGCCATCACGACTCCTGTGGTGAGATTTTGTGTCGTTACACCATTGCCATGCATTGATAACCTATCTGATCAGCTACAGGGTGCCAGGGTGTTCTCCAAGATTGACTTGCGTTCAAGCTATCATCGGTTGAAGATTCGTGTAACGCTCCGTAAATATTTTCTAATGATTTAAGATTTTAAAATGCGCCAACAGTATTTGGGAATAACGTATTTGAGTATTAAAGGAGACCTATGGGATAGAGCTATATAATTTTGAATTGATAATGTATGTTTAAGGTGTGTTGGAACATACTAAGGAGTTTCGTGAATGGAAAAAATTTGTGTGGAACAAGTTGGATACATTAAGTGTAAAGGATGTTTCAATTGGCACAAGACCCAACTTCAAATGAATAGAACTCCCTCAATATAATGACTTAGGTGGTGATCTACCTACAAAATATACCTTTGAGTATAGTTTCCAACGCATCAAACCGTTCGTTATTTGAATATTTTTACAGAAAGTTATAGCCATTTTACTGGACATGTGTCATATGCATGGCCGTATGCGCGGCCGCGCATATTTGAGAGTTTCTGCCTCAGGTACGCGGCCGGATGCGCGTCCACTTGCCCAGCTGCGCGGCCGCGCACGTAGGAGCTCATTTAATACCCCCAAGGCCAGGCAGAGATATCGGTCAAGTCAATTTCGAGATAAAACCTGATATTTTAGAGAGAAGTGAGAGTGTTCTAGAGAGAGGAAGAAGCTCAAGTGTGTTGTTCATAAAATCTTGCTTAAGTCTTGAAAGCTCAAAACGAGGTATGTTGGCTAACCTTTCTCTCTTAGAATCGAATTCCATAATGTTTCCGAAAGATCAAGTATGATTGGCTAAAGATTCCTAACTTTTATATTCCGGGTTATTCCCTATAAATTTGATTATCCCGAATGAGCCTTATGTCGAAAGATAGATGTTCAAAGTATAGTTTGCGTATTAAAATGCTACGTCTTTGAGTCATGTTTTAAATAAGAACTAGTATACCAATTGGGTGAGAAAAACTCGATATGCTTAAGACTCATAATTGCTCATATGTGTACCTAAAGACTTGATTGAAAGTGTCTTATTGTTGATAATCTTTAAAGATGGTTGGAAATAAAATAAGTGAATTGGGGATATAGAGTGTGGCCAACGTGCCAAGAATTTAAGTTATGATTGTGGCTAGTAGTGCAAATGATTTGAGAGGATGCGACAAAGAATATGAAATGATCCTCGACTCAATTGTTTAAAAATGACTTCGAAAATAGAATTGCCTAAAAGCTTTTGTACTCAATTCATGCCCATAAGTGGCTGCTTTAACTAATGCTTTGCTTTGTAAATATATCCAGTGTGATTCGAGTTCTATATACTCATGTGTTGAAATTGTATATTGTCATTTCTAGGGAAGAGTATTGCAAGAGTAAATGGTGTATTGATTGTTTATGATTTTTCATGTATGTTTCTATTGTTAGTTGGTATGCCTCATTCTTTGGGAAGAAACCATTTGTGTTTGAAGTTCCCATTTCAAATGGATTTAAAGTATATGATTTCTAAATTTTTCTATATGTTGATATTTGATGGTGATCTTTGAAATTGAAAGAGGTGAAAGTGTGGAATATGAAATACGACCATCGTGCCAGGAATAAAGAATCTTGTGAATGGCCAAATGAGCCAAGGAAATATTATCGTTATGAATGACTGGAAATACTAATGAGAATTTATACAATGTGAAAGATGTTGAGGTGAGTACAATAGTAATTATCTTACTTCTGTGTGCAAATCAAAAATAAAATGTTTTTGGGAGCATAATTAGTAAAATCGAGGAAGGGTGGGTCATAAGGCCCACGCCTAAAACTACATGTGCCGGTGTAGGGGTGGATTATGGTTATTCCCCTTATTTGGGATGAAATTGTGATTTTATTCCCCTTAAATAGGATGAAATGGTAATAATTTTGGAATGGAAAAGTCAACCCACATGGCATATGTGGGAAGACGACCTAGCTGATCGGGTGGAGATCGGACTCTATGTTGTGCACATGGTGGTACTTCTCTTGGTAACAACTTTCTTTCGCATCACCTGTCAAACCACATTGTCCGTGGGGAGATGGCCTAGCCGATCGGGCGTGATCGGACTCCGTGCTAACAAAGACGGTGGAATATCGGTGCTAATGATCTCCCAACCATAAATTGTATATGAAGTTCGTATTTTAAAATTTATTATGTTTTAACTGGACATTTGATATTGTTGATTGTGACTTGCTATCTATATGTGTTGCCTTTTCTTATATGGGCATTCTATTTTGAAAGAGGACTTTTAGCTATACATACTAGTGCTAATTGACAGTACTAACGTCCCTTTTGCCAGGGGCGTTGCATCTTTTATGGATGCAGGTGGTTCTACAGCAAGCGATATTGATCAGTAATAGTAGTGCACTCTTTTCAGCTGATTTGGTGAGCCCCACTTCATTTCGGGGTCATGTATCTTTTGTTTCTCATGTACTGTGTTTTGAGGTATAGCTGGGGCCTTGTTGCCGGCATTTCCATATTACTCTTGTATTGTACTTAGAGGCTCCGTACACAGGTTGTGGGTTGTGGTTGATGTTGGGAATTAAATTAGAAATGTTGATATTTGGAAATCATGTTTTTCATTAATTCTATAAACTCGTAATATTTTGGAAATTAGGAATGAAGCTGCTAATGGGAATGAAAAGGAAGTTGTTAATAAAATCTTTTCAGTATTTGATTAATGGAGTACATCTCCTCTTTATTCATGGATGCATTTTGGTAGAAAGAAATCTAACAGGCTTGCTCGTTTGGGTTCTCTCGGTTGAGCGCCGGTCACGCTCCCCAAGTTTGGGGCATGACAAACTTGGTATCAGAGCCTAAGGTTTTAAAGTGTCCTAGGATATCTCGGAGCTGTATCTAGTATAATCCTTCTTATCGGTGTGTTGTCGACCACATCTATAATGAGGAGGCTACATGGACATTTAGGAATTTCACACTTCTTTGATATTCCAAGATTGTGCAATAGAGCCCAAGGTAGGGGCTAATTTCCTTGTTATGTCTCATTTTTTCCATATGAGTAATCCACGAGTTCGAAACAGCGTGGAGGGAATGACCGCGCCATTGAATTTGGGGGAGATTACAAAAGAGTTCGTTGGGAGAATGCGTCGAGCCGTGGAAGGATTGGAGGAACTTGTTGCTAAGGGAAGTGTCCTTGTTCCTACCAATGTCACCGCACTATTGGATTGTGGGGTGAGAGAGTCTAAGAAACGAAAGAGGGTTGTTGGTGCTAATTAACCAGATTGTGTGATTTGCAGCAAACAACACTTGGGAACATGTTGGATGACCCTTGAAATATGTTATGGCTATGGAAAGAGGGGGCACTAGAAGAACAAATGCCCTAGGTTGAGTACATCTATCCCGTTCTGTCCGACATGCAGGAAGGAACATTTAGCGTCATGTTGTGAGTATGCTCAGCAACGCGTTAGGGGTGGTAGATTTGGGCAATTCCAAAGGCCCACACAGCAATCCATTGATGGAATTGTTACTTCCGCATTAGAAGCTTGGAGGAAGGATAAATGGTATGCTTATGATGTATGCAAAAAGGGTAAATATCAGGTCAGTGGGACAAGTCAGTTTAGCGGACCTCATCCCCGTTATGTGAAGTGTGGGAGATGTCATCCGGGAGTATGTCACTATGGTACAAAGGTATGCTGCAAGTGTGGTATGACGGGTCACTTTCAAAGAGTTTGTTATTTGTCTCGCCAGAGCATGGGCAGGGGTATGGCCCAGCCAGTCAGTTCTGTAGCTACTACACCTACAACGCCTCCCCTAGCTAGAGGCACTATACTGCCTGCAGGGCGTGGAACAACTATGGGTGGTATTCAGAGCTCGAGAGGGCCCAACATGTTTTTTGCTATGAGGAGACGTCAAAAGTTTGAGGCTTCTCCAGATGTGGTTATAAGTATATTGACTGTCCAATCTCATGATGTGTATGCTCTTATTGATCCCGGTTCCACTTTGTCATATGTCACTCTTTATGCTACTATGGAGGTTGGGATAGAACCGAAAAAACTATATGATTCATTATCTGTATCTACTCTTTGAACGAGACGCATTATTTGTGAAGCCACTCTATTACAAATTCTCTCATTTACAACCTCTTGAGGAATTGAGCTCTATAATTATGTCCTTAAATTGAGTTATAATTCTAGGATTTATACTTTCCACTTGCTTCCCTAAATTCTCCACAAGGGACTATATCTGATGAATATCTTACAAAACGTTTTGATTCAAATGGATAACATATGCTCACTTGTGCCTATGCACACACCATCGTAATATTTACCTAAGTGGTATCATATCCAATGTAAGGCAGCATGGTGTTCAGATCCTTCTTAAGCCACTCTTTCTCTCTCCGGTGTACGTAGCTCCTATGATTAGAAAAATCATTTTACCCCTTTATGAATAGTATCATGAACCCTTTTCACTGTCTAGTAACATGCGAGCATACTCAGCACCTATCATGTGCGTACATGTCAATTGAAATGGGCCACTTTTCTGCATAACGTTTCTAGGAAATTTGAAATTTTCACAAATTCGTCATAGGAAGATCTTTTTATTCGCCCATCTTAGTATGACTTTCATGTGCACCTAGATCATGCCTTAGTGAGTAACTTACTTTGTTCCTAGTATTATAGTTGCCCATGAAGTGGCCTGGTATTGCAGCTTGAGAGTTATTATGGTAGAAACATGTCTAGCTCATAGCAAAGTATTCATTCTCTCTAACCAATACATGATTTCATCCAAACATTAAGATGTCCTATCTACGTGATATCACTCATGTGTGGTTGAAAGTTAAGAAGCCTTACAATGAATTTTCCTCCCTACTTTATTAGGATGTTTTAGATTCTGGCACATCTGATGAGCATATTGATTTGAAAGACAAGTTTATTGTATCTCTAGTCCTCTCCTATAGGATCAACTATTGTGAAGGGTTAAGCTATTAGAATGATAATAATCTCACAAGTTTTCAACTTCCCTTTTCACCCTCATGGCTTGTGGCATATCTATTCCTTGTGTTAGTTAATGTTAAGAGCGAAATGCAACTACATGTGTTTTGAAACCCATATCTCATTCAGGGTGCCAGAATATTCTCATTTCAAGTTAAACTGATTTTCCCTACATTCCAAGAGGCGACTAGTGTCACGTACTTGGCTATTTCCCTTTGAGACCTACTATTGCCGAACAAGGCCGTATGGAATGAAACAATTGTTGATGTCCTTTTCATGGCTCATAGTCTTCCAAGAATAACTGACGCTAATGTCTTTATCCTTTCGATTATGCCTCCCATATATCACATGTCTAAAATGACTCATTTTTGTTACACCTCAGGATCATGTACATGATCCCTACATTATCAATGCCTACTAGGCAACTCTATGCCTTATGTGTCGAATCAATGAGGCCATCATAATGATTAATTATGTCAGCACTATTGGTAGTATCCTTCATGTCTCTTAGGATATAACCTCCTGAGATGCTCTGCTCAGCACATTGCTGGAATCTTGAAAACAATTCCAACCCAATCTCGAACCTCGTTGTTCATATTTATAGTAACCTATGGGGGTTGAAGGGCCAAATATGTCAAAGAAGAAGCGTCATCCAGTGAACAAACATATTGGATGGGAAGTTTTATGGTAATATTAAAGCTATCACATCTTAGAGTAATTGTTGGAGATCACCAAAGGTTTAGTTTGAGTGTTCGGCATAGTGATTTAGAGTTAAAGAAAGTGAACGGGTTATTCTCGGGATTTTCTCTATGAATATATTGGGTGAATTGTTAAGGAAGGTAAAGTATGTGTAGTCACATTAGGCCTTATGAAATCTTGAAGGGAATAGGCCAAACTATGAGTATAATATTTTCCTATTATTATCCTCCGTGTACCCGGTGTTTCAGGTGTCTATGTCTAAGGAAGTAATTGAAAATCCTTTGTATATCGTTCCGGTAGAGGTTATTGAAGGTGAAGTTAATGGATAGTTAGCGTATGAGAGGTACCTAATTGTCATCTTTGTTAGATAAGTCTGGAAGTTGGGATTGCTTACATCAATGTGTTATGGCAAAGTCTGTAAGTCGAGAAGGTCAACTTGAAGGCCGAAAGTGTTTTGGAAAGAAAATATTTTTGCTTGATTGTATAGCAATTGGTTTTTATTTGAAAGGTACTTTCTAGGCCTTATGATTTAAAAATGAGCAGTTCATGTCCAGTTATCACTCTTGATAATATAATTCCTATAATGTTGAGATTAGTGTTGTTGATATATATCGTGATACTTTGTTGAGTTGTGGATGTGATGTTAGGAGTTGTTTTGGTGGTCCTCTGGCAGGTGGTTAGGCCCAATTGCAAAGGAGACTCTGCCGAAACTTCTGAAAACTTTGGGAGTTAGTCAAATTTGGGAGCTTACGATGTGTGGAAGAAGAAAAGAGTTATATTAAGTGTTTGGGAACGAATTCTACTCATCATTCGAGGACGAATGATCCTAAGTGGGGGAGAATGTAACGCCCCGTAAATATTTTCTAATGATTTAAGATTTTAAAGTGCGCCAACGGTATTTGGGAATGACGTATTTGAGTATTAAAGGAGACCTATGGGATAGAGCCACATAATTTTGAATTGATAATGTATGTTTAAGGTGTGTTGGAACATACTAAGGAGTTTTGTGAATGGCAAAAACTTGTGTGGAACAAGTTGGATACATTAAGTGTAAAGGATGTTTCAATTGAGACAAGACCCAACTTTAAATGAATATAACTCCCTCAATATAATGACTTAGGTGGTGATATACCTATCAAATTAAATCCCTTTGAGTCTAGTTTCTAACGCATCAAACCGTTCATCATTTGGATATGTTTACAGAAAGATATGGCCATTTTACTGGACATATGTCATATGCGCGACCAGATGTGCGGCCGCGCATATTTGATAGTTTCTGCCTCAGGTGCGCGCCCAGATGCACGGCCGCGGACGTAGGAGCTCATTTAATATCCCCAAGGACGGGTAGAGGGATGGGTTAAGTCAATTTTGAGCTAAAACATGATATTTTAGAGAGAAGTGAGAGTGATCTAGAGAGAGGGGAAGAAGCTCAAGTGTCTTGTTCATCAAACTTGCTCAAGCCTTGAAATCCAACAAGAAATCTCTCAAGTTCTTCTTCTAAGAGGTAAGGTTTCAAACCCCTAGTCTTCAATTTCGAGTTTGGGGTAAAAGATGGGTGATTGGGAGTATGATATTTGGGTGTAAGAGTGTTAATTATACATGCTTGTACCAATAAGGTTTGTGGGAAGATTGTTGAGCTAAAATAAGTAAAGATTGGGTTGTGGAATGAAAGAAATCTTGTAGAAGAACCTTGTGGCCAAATTTTCACACCTAGTGTTTGATAAAATGCTCAAATGAGCTGAAACCATGAATATATTTCTAATTTGTGTTCAATTTTGTTATGCCTCAAAATAGATTGGGAATGCATGAATTTTCGGAACGTTGTAGTAAGTTAAGGAAAGCTCAAAGCGAGGTATATTGGCTAAACTTTCTCCCTTAGAATCGAATTCCATAATATTTCCGTAAGATCAAGTATGATTGGCTCAAGATTCCTAACTTCTATATTCCAGGTTATTCCCTATAAATTTGATTATCCCGAATGAGCCTCATGTCGAAAGATAGATGTTCAAAGTATGGTTTACGTATTAAGATGCTACATCTTTGAGTCGTGTTCTAAATGAGAACTAGTATACCAATTGGGTGAGAAAAACTCGATATGCTTATGACTCATAATTGCTCATATGTGTACCTAAAGACTTGATTGGAAGTGTCTTGTTGTTGATAATATTTAAAGATGGTTGGAAGTGAAATAAGTGAATTGGGGATATAGAGTGTGGCCAACGTGCCAAAAATTTAAGTTATAATTGTGGCTAGTGGTGCAAATGATTTGAGAGGATGCGATAAAGAATATGAAATGATCCTTAACTCAATTATTTAAAAATGACTTTAAAAATAGAATTGCCTAAAATCTTTTGTACTCAATTCATGCCCATAAGTGGCTGCTTTAACTAATGCTTTGCTCTATAAATATATCCAGTGTCATTCGAGTTCTATATATTCATGTGTTGAAATTGTACATTGTCATTTCTGGGAAAGAGTATTGCAAGAGTAAATGGTGTATTGATTGTTTATGATTTTTCATGTGTGTTTCTATTGTTGGTTGGTATGCCTCATTCTTTGGGAAGAAATCATTTGTGTTAGAAGTTCCCATTTCATATAGATTTGAAGTATATGATTTCTGAAATTTTCTATATGTTGATATTTGATGGCGATCTTTGAAATTGAAAGAGGTGAAAGTGTGGAATATGAAATACGGCCATCATGCCAGGAATAAAAAATCTTGTGAATGGCCAAATGAGCCAAGAAAATATTGTCGTTATGAATGACTGGAAATACTAGTGAGAATTTATACAATGTGAAAGAGGTTGAGGAGAGTACAATAGTAATTATCTTACCTCTGTGTGAAAATCAAAAATAAAATATTTTTAGGAGCATCATTAGTAAAACCGAGGAAGGGTGGGTCATAAGACCCACACCTAAAACTACACGTGCCAGCGTAGGGGTGGATTATGGTTATTCCCCTTATTTTGGGATGAAATTGTGATATTATTTCCCTTAATTGGGATGAACTGGTAATAATTGTGCAATGGAAAACTCAACCCACATGGCATATATGGGAAGACGACCTAGCTGATCGGGTGGAGATCGGACTCCATGTTGTGCACATAGTGGTACTACTCTTGGTAACAACTTTCTTTCGCATCATCTGTCAAACCACATTTTCCGTGGGGAGATGGATTAGCCAATCGGGCGTGATCGGACTCCGTGCTAACAAAGATGGTGGAATATCGGTGCTAATAATTTCCCAACCATAAATTGTATATGAAGTTCGTAGTTTAAAATTTATTATGTTTTAACTGGACATTTGATATTGTTGATTATGACTTACTATCTATATGTGTTGCCTTTTCTTATATGGGCATTCTATTTTGAAAGAGGACTTTTAGCTATATATACTAGTGCTATTCGACAGTACTAACGTCCCTTTTGCCAGGGGCGCTGTATTTTTTATGGATGCAGGTGGTTCTACAGCAAGCGATATTGATCAGTAATAGCAGTGCACTCGTTTTTGCTGATTTGGTGATCCCCATTTCATTTTGGGGTCATATTTCTTTTGTTTCTCGTATACTTTGTTTTGAGGTATAGCCGGGGCCTTATTGCCGGCATTTCCATATTACTCTTCTATTGTACTTAGAGGCTTTGTAGACAGGTTGTGGGTTGTGGTTGATGTTGGGAATTGAACTACAAATATTGGTATTTGGAAATCATATTTTTCATTAAGTCTATAAACTCGTAGTATTTTTGGAAATTATTAATGAAGCTTCTACTGGGAATGAAAAGGAAGTTAATAAAATATTTTCAGTGTTTGATTAATTGAGTACATCTCCTCTTTGTTCATAGATGCGTTTGGGTAGAATAAAATCTAACAGGCTTGCTCGGCCAGGTTCTCTCGGTTGAGTGCAGGTTGCGCTCCCCGAGTTTGGGGCGTGACAATTCGGGAGCCGAATATTCCGAAGACAACATTCAGTACTCGGTATGGTTATTACGAGTTCCCTGTGATGTCTTTTGGGATGACCAACGCCCCAACAACATCCATGCACTTGATGAACAGTGTATTTCAGCCCTATCTTGACTCGTTCGTCATTGTGTTTATTGACAAAATTCTGGTGTACTCCCAGAGCCGGGAGGATCATGAGAAGCACTTGAGGACCGTTTTCTAGACCTTGAGAGAAAAAAAGTTATATGTAAATTTTTCAAAGTATGAATTCTGGCTTGATTCAGTAGCATTTTTGGGCCATGTAGTGTCGAGTGAGGGTATCAAGGTAGATCCAAAGAAGATTGAAGCAATGCAGAGTTGGCCCAGGTCGTCTTCAACTACAGAGATCCAGAGTTTTCTTGGTTCGGCGGGTATTACCGCCGATTTGTAGAGGGTTTTTCATCTATTGCAGCACCTATGAATAGATTGACACAGAAGGGTGCTCCGTTTAGGTGGACCAAGGAGTGTGAGGAGAGAATTCAAAAGCTCAAGACTGCTTTGACTACAACCCCAGTGCTGCCTACAGGCTCGGGGTCTTATATTGTGTATTGTGATGCGTCTTGGTCTCGACGCGGTTTTGATGTAGGATGGTAGGTTGATTTCCTACGCGTCTAGACAGTTGAAAGTGCATGAGAAGAATTATCGTGTCCACAACCTTGAGTTAGCAGCTATTGTTCATGCCTTGAAGATTTGGTGGTACTATTTGTATAGTATCCCTTGTGAGGTCTATGCCGACCATCGAAGTCTACAACATCTGTTCAAATAAGAGGATCTTAACTTGCATCAACGAAGGTGGTTAGTGTTGCTTAAGGACTATGATGTCACTATTCTATATCATCTTGGGAAAGCCATTGGGCTGGCCGATGCCTTGAGTCTCAAGGCAGGTAGCTTGGGCAGCTTAACATATCTACAGACAACGGAGAGGCCATTAATGTTAAGGCCTCGGCTAACCAGTTTGTTAGATTGGATGTTTCTGAGCCGAGTCGAGTTTTAACTTGTGTGTTTGCTTGATCTTCTCTATATGATCGTATCAGAGAGCGTCAGTATGACGAACCCCATCTACTTGTTCTCAAGGATACGGTTCAGCACGGCGATGCCAAGAAAGTTACTATTAGGGATGACAGTGTATTACATATGCAGGGAAAGCTATGTGTGCCCAATGTAGATGGTTTGTGTGAATTGATTCTCCAGGAGGCTCGCAGTTCGCGGTACTCCATTCATCCGGGTGCCGCGAAGATGTATCAGGACTTGAGGCAGCATTATTAGTGGAGGAGAATGGAGAAGGACATAGTGAAGTATGTAGCTCGGTGCCTAAATTATCAGCAGGTAAAGTATGAGCATCAACGACCAGGTGGATTGCTTCAGAAGCTAGAGATTTAATAGTGGAAATGGGAGAGAGTTACTATGGATTTTGTTGTTAGGCTCCCACGGACTCAAAGGAAGTTCGATACAGTTTGTGTGGTAGTGGATAGGTTGACTAAGTTGGCTCATTTCATTCCTATGGTGACTACTTATTATTCAGAGCAGTTGACTAAGGTTTATATTCGAGAGATTGTTAGGCTTCATTGCGTGTCGATATCCATCATCTTTGACCGGGGTATGCAGTTTACATCGCGGTTCTGGAGGGCTGTACAACATGATTTAGGCATGCGGGTTGAAATGAGTACGTCATTTCACCTTCCGACATATGAGCAGTCCGAGCGCACTATTCAGATATTGGAGGATATTCTCTGTGTATGTGAAATGGAATTGGGGGTTCTTGGGATCAGTTCTTGGCGCTTGCAAAGTTTTCCAACAACAACAACTACCAATCGAGCATTCAGATGGCTCCGTATGAGGCTTTGTATGGTAGGCGATGCCGGTTTTTAGTGGGTTGGTTTGAGCCGGGTAAGGCTAGGCCATTGGGTATAGACTTGGTTCAGGATGCTTTGGAAAAGGTTAAATTGATTCAGGATCAACTTTGTACAGCCCAATCTAGACAGAAGAGTTATGCGGATCGGAAGGTTCATGACATTGCATTCATGGTTGGTGAGCTATTTTTGGTTCGATTTTCACCCATGAAGGGTGTTATGAGGTTCGGGAAGAAGGGCAAGTTGAGCCCTAGGTATATCAGACCTTTTGAGATACTTGAGAGGATTAGAGAGGTGGATCGTGGGTGCTGAGTTGTCCATGTCCAACTGGGGTCACAGAAGTGGGAAGATATCTGCAGAAGCAACTTCGCTTCTGCGAAGGAGAGGAGCGACAGTGGTCGCAGGTGCGACATATTTCGCCACAGGCGCAAATGCAGCCTTTTTATCGCAAAAGCGGAGAGTTAGGAGTTAAGTCATGGCCGCACCTGCAATAAAAATTCCACAGGTGCGAAGGTGCAATGCGGCAGTTAGGTCACATGTGCGAATCACGTGGGCAGAAAAGGGGGAAAATCCGAGGGTTTGATTCATAATCCATTTTTGGACTTAAAGATCTCGGTGGGAGGCGATTTCTCGAGGGATTGTCAAATAGAAGTTTGGGGGTATGGAATCCTTACTCATTTTTGGTTAATTTACATGAATCTATTTTTAATTTCATCATTTAATTAGTATCTTGGAGTTGGAAATTGGGAAAAAATGGTAGAGACTCCTTAGGCTAAATTTTGAGGATTTGAAATGCGAATTGAGGTCGGATTTGCGTAGTTCTTATATGGTTAGACTCGATATTGAATGGATGTTCGGATTTTATAATTTTTGTCAGGCTTTGAGGCGCGGACCCGGGTTGACTTTTTAATATTTTGCAGAGATCATAATTTTATTGTTTGAATTAGTTTTCTATAGTTATATTTATAGTATGAGATTGTTTTGGCTAGATTCAAACCGTTCGGAGTTATATAATCGAGGGAGAGACATTCTAGTGGATTGATTTAGCGTGATTTGAGGTAATCAACTTGCCTAATCTTGTGAGAGAATTACCCCTTAGGATTGGTATTGTTTGTGTTAATTGTGATGTGTAAAAGTCGTGTACGCAAGGTGAAAAGTGTGTGCATGGGCCAAATATGGAAATTACCGGTTTTTAGCTATGTAAATTCCTTTCATGCCTTAATTGAATTACCTTAACATGTTATAGTCATCATTTTTAGTCTAATTACACATGTCTACTTGTATTATATCTTACTTGTTAATTGCTCTACATGTTACGTTGAAATTCTTGTTTTCTTATTCCATATTCATTAATTAACTGTTGAATATTTTACTTGAAATTGACATTCTTCCTATGGTTATTGTTGAGACGTTTTGTACATTGTGGTTGAGCAGTGTGATCCTTATAGTAAAATTCTGTTATTGTTTGGTTTCTCTGGCAAGTTGTGATATTGGGCACTTGAAGTGCGACTGTGATACATTGTGATATTGATACGCATGCGGTGGTATAAATACGGGATGGTATTTTGGAAAACTAATTTTTAAAACTAAATGTAAAGGCTCTTGCGGTGATATAAGGAAAGATTTTGAATTATTCTGATGATTTAGGACTACGAAACAGTATCTCGGTGGTGGCCCTTGTTGATTCTTTCACTATTTGCTGTATTTGGCCTTGGGTTGTTTGTTTCCCCTACATATTAATTGTTGTCTTTCTCTGTGTTGCACTATTTCCTTTAGTTCTGTGTAGCTAGCTTTGATATACTATTCGTCGTTTCAATTTCATTACTATCATTATTACACTGCCTATATTTGCTCAGTCATTTATTTATTTTCAGTAGGGCCCTGACCTGACCCCGTCACTACTCTACTGAGGTTAGGCTTGACACTTACTGTGTACCGTTGTGGTGCACTCATGCTACTCTTATGCACATCTTTTTATGCAGATCCAGGTAATACTTACCAGCCCATGCATTAGCTGGGATTCTACTACGGAGACTTCAAGATATATCTGCCAGCGTCCGCAGGCCTCGGAGTCCCCTTCTATCCCTTTTTATAGTTTCCTTCTTTACTAGACACAGTTATATAGGAATGATTTTGGTATTGTCAGAGAGCTTGTGACTTGTAATACGCCGAGTTTTGGTCTATTGTATACACATTTAGCTGTAGAGAATTTCCTTTTATCTATGTTGTTGAGTTTTGAATTTTTTTAAATTACTGTTTCATTCACTTTCGCATATTTGTTAGGCTTACCTAGTCTTAGAGACTAGGTGGCGTCACAACATTCTACTAAGGTAATTGGGGTCATGACACTTTTCGACCACCTTCTTCATAAAAATATTCCTTTCCATCACCATTTTAGGGTACCATGCACGAAGTTCACCATAAAACGTTTTCTAGCTTTTTCATCTTATCATAGACGACCCGGTGTTTGTACTATTTTAGACATTTAAAAATTTCTCTTAAAAGGTGAAGTTCTTGTTATAATTGTTCACTGGTATTACAGGTTACCGTTCTCTTCAAAATACTTCTACTTTGTCTTTTTGATACTCCTTTCGGCTCAAAAACATTCACGCTATTTTTCCATTAGTCTGCTTCAAAAGAATCGATACATTTTAATATTTTTTTTATAAGATGCATTTAAAATTACACAAATATTATGTCAGATTTTAGACCAAAAGTTTAAAATTTTTTAGAGTCACAGAATTGTTATGTCTTATTTAAGATCACTTATCTCAAAAATTATTTTTATTTACTAAAGTTTGTGGTAAACCAATCTAAGATAATATTTTTAAAATGGAGAAATTAATAATTTACTTGTTGATAAAATTCATGAAGGCACTCATTTCTTTCCTTTTCTACTGTCATCCATGTCATGTGTGGACCACGATTCACATCTCAACTAAGAGATAGAGTCTTATTATAGCTCTGACTTTCAGGTTAACCGTGCATGCCATATTTTAATGAGTTGCAAGTCTCATCACATAGTATCTTAATACAATGTTTTCAAATCATGACATAGTATCTTAATACAATGTTTTCAAATTTGATTCGAGGACGGATCTATGATTTAAATTTTATGGGTTCAATTTTTAAGATTTTTAGTTTTGAATCCATTGTAGTTTTAAAGCTATAACTTCATACCTAACATTTGTTGAAACTTTAATAAATTTTTACACATAAATTTATGCTCTGCAATAAAAGTATTTGGTTCAAATAAACCCGACGATCATACTCTACACCCGCCCTTGCTTGATACCTACTCTGTTTCAATTTATTTATGTGGCACTTTTTCGTTTCTCAACATTCAAACCGTATACTTTGACTAATATTTTAAAATATTTATTTTTCTATATATTGAAATGAGAAGAATTGCAATTTACACTATTTTTCGTTTATTTAAATTTAAATTTTAAAATATTAAATTGTTCTAATCCAATTTAACTTCAAAGATTAGTCAAATTAACTCTCTAAAACAAAAAATGCATATAAATTGAAACGATGCGAGTGTTAGATTTTTTAGTTAAAAAATAAGGTGAATAGAAAATTGAGGGAAAAATAAAATTTTGAATTTCCTCCTTTACAAAGGAACATTATCTCATATTGGAGGAGGAAAGCTCATTTATTTGGTTATATAAATTGCACTTCTTGTAGTTCTGAAAGAATTGAGAAGAAGTCAAGTCCCGCGTCGTGGTAGTCGCTCGCTTAACTTCGAATTTATGATTAATTAATTTTTTTGATCAAACTTATTTGTTAAATATTAAAATTATATTAATATTTTTAAATCCAAATTAACCGTTTTTGTAACGGTAATTCAACTTTCCCCTCAAATTTTATTTTCCCGTTTTATTTCTTTATAGTTGTTTTTCGCGAAAGGCCATCTGAAAGAGTTGCACTTCTCCGTTTGAACCCAACCTGTTGGCTTTCCTCAAATTTTTCTTACGAAAATTTTGGTACGTCTTCTTGTTTTTTGCATTGTTTCTTACAAAAATAAAGTAAGTATGATTTGCTACCAATCTTTGAGTTCGTTGGTCATTAAAGTTTGAAGTACCGCTACACCAGTGAGGGTAATCCGTTTAGAGGAAATAATCTTAAACCTCAAGTACTAGGAGATAATTAAGTTTGTTAGAAAAACATTATGATTTTAGTGGGCTCAGATTAATTTTTATTTTTCTGCATTCCAAAATATATTATTTTATGAATACAGATTAATAACAGACTACCACATTAAGGTCCATTTCCGCCGGAAGCCCGATAAGAAGTTACTTTGTCTAGTGAACTCCATCTTAAAACCTTGTTAAAATTTTAGAAGTTCAGAAGAAACTTAAACCGAAAACTCTTCGGGGGTCAGAATTTTTGCATGCACGTTTTCTAAAATGCAGTGCACTATAGCATCAGATCAAGTATATAACAGATCCAAAATAGCATTAATCTTATATTATTGCCACGTAGTCAAACACATAGGCTTTTTATTTAGTACAAGAGCAATACATTGCTTGGAGTTTAACATGTCAATCTATGCCTTCTTGAACTGAACAGAAAATGGCAGTTCATTGCCCGAGGCAGCCAAACGTCTAATGTCAGCATTGTCACCCTGCTGCTCATAAGAGATGACCAAGTCAGAGCACTTAATCTTGCAAGGAACACACAGGGTAGGACAGTACACAAACCTGCCAATTTAGGAATTTCTATCATTAGTAAATTCAGAGTTTAATTCGTGTATATATATATATATAAAATATATATATATATTGCACAAAAAGAATCAAAATTTTGACATATATTCTCTCTATATCATTTTACGTGGCATACTTCCTTGTTTAATATGTTCAAGAATTACATCTTTCTATACTTAGAAATTATTTTATTCTAAACTTTTGGTTTTATCATTAATAAAATATTTATAGCAACCAGATGTCTATATTTTGTTTCAGACAACAAGTTCTAAATTCTTCTTTCTTAAATTTATGCTCAGTCAAACAACATTACATAATAGGACGCGTGGAATATATACGTATAGATTGAGTAGAAAGCAATGCGTTCGGTTGAACCATTAAACCCACACCAAATTCACTTATACATACCTGTAGCCTTTTCCATACGGTTGAATCCTGAACCAGTTCCGTATGTTGTTCAAAATCCCTACTTTCCCTCGACCTACCACGTACTTATACTTCTTGTCCATCTTCCACACAGTAAAATTGGCACAACGTGATGTGGCACTAGGGGAATAGAACTTAACATTTATGGGGTTGTTTTTGAGAATAAGTTCGCCAGTTTTACTAGGGTATGCAGGAAAGAATTCCACAGGACGGCCACGATGAAGTTCATTAGGGTCTTGGACGATGTCCTGTGGGCAATTTTTAACATTTTTGTCAACAACTCTAGACAAAATAAGGCCACCTCCCGTGCCCCTTAAAATTGGTAGCACAAAGTATCTGAGACCTACTTTGAGAGGATTGCCATCAGTGTCGAGAACTGAAGGATACGAGGCACTGGAAACTTCAGAAGGAAGGATAAGATTTGAAGAAAAATTTGATGAAAAGGCTAAGGGAAGAAACAGTACAATTGAAAGACATAGAATAAGGTTCTTCATTTCAAAGCTTTACTCTCAACTCTCTAAACTCTACTGTTTGATGGTGCAAGAGAGGCTCTATAGAGCTCCAATTTATAGATTCAAGAGGACCAGGACTGTGTAGAATTATATATAATAAGTACAAAGTAAAGGAAAGTTGGAAAAGAAACAAGTTGACATATATCAATTGGCGTGGTAAATTTCGAAATATTTTCTATCTACATACCCACAGCTTATATTTATTTTGTCTTAAGATGATTAGTTTTGTATTTCGTTATTAGTCAACTTGACTAACTTCACAGTGTAACAACTAAAAAAATTTGTTTTCAATAAAAGTTTGATATAAAAAATTTATAAGCAGATGACAGTATCACTACTAAAACTCTGCGTATAACCGTCCGAAAAACCGACCAAAATTCGTCGGTAATGGCTAATAACTGTCCAAAACGCGACCATTTACGTGTGGTCGGTATTTTGAAGGTCGGTAGAGCATACTAACCAAAGTCGGTCGAAAATTACCGACCAACATCGGTAGGTATGCTCTACACGACCATCTGACAATTTAATTGAATTACCGACCAATAGTGGTCGGAATGTTATTTTAATAATTTAATTTTACCGACCAACGCTGGTCGGTGTTCTAAATTTCATAATTTTGTTTACCGATGAACAATAAATTAATCTATAATATTTTATATACCGATCAACGTTGGTCGGTATTAGAATTTAATAATGCCGACCGACGTTGGCCAGTAATCTGCACATGGCAGCCAACTTACCGACCAAAGTTGGTCGGTAATGTTGAATTTATGTGAATTCAATGTGCATTAACCGACCAACATTGGTCGGTATTTTGAATTTAATATATTTTAGTTACTGACCAAGGTTGGTCGGTTTTCTAGGATTAATTTTGGCAGAAAATGTCTATTTTGGTAGCTACACCACCTGCCAAATAAAAATACCATACCAATACCCCCAATTCACATCAAATAACCCCCAAATCACGACAAACAACCCCTAATTCATCACAAATCCAACCAAATATTCAATTAATATTTTAAAACTAACAAAGTTCAATTAAACATCACAATTCAAAATCAAGCAAAAACTAAGTAATTACAACAAGTTCAAATTTGTTCAATCTAATTCAAAACTAGTTCTATTAGTCTAGTTCAAAGTATATCAAAGTATTGGTTAAGAGGTATTTTCTATAACATCATCACCACTTGATGAACTTTCATCTACAAGACGATATAGAGAACGGTCTTGTGGAGGACTGGAAGAACGATCACGGGGAGGATGAGAGGAACGATCACGGGGAGGACGAGAGGAACGATCACATGGAGGTCGATCCTCTGGTGATGACTCACGAGACTAGGGCAATGGAAAAGCTCCAGTAGAAAGGAGAGTTCTGATTTGAGTTTGCATACCAAGAAATTGAACATATCTAAGCCTTTCTCTTTTCTTCGCCGCTTCTAGCTCGGATGTAAGCCTTGCCACTGTCTCCTGCATAGCCGGGAGGCTCTCCCTATTAAGTGCCTCTCCCTATGAGGAACTCCCTATTCCTTGCATTTCACTCCTATAGCGATGTAATATTTTCCCAGGAAGCCCGTATACCTTCCTCTTTTTGGACCGCCAACAACCTCTAACCATATTCTTTCAGCATCCTCGTTCGAAAATTGGGTTGGCTCGCCCGATTCACCAGTTGGATGACTACCAATGAAGTCCTCCACGTTACTTTGGTAGCGACCCTACGTTATTTTAAATTAAATTAGTATATAAAAAATCTTATAAATTAAAACACTTGAAGAAAATTTGAAAGATTACATATGTAGACTCTGCTCGGTCCCCGACCCACCTATCTGCATCCCCCTCTTTCTTCTTCTTCTTCTTCTTCTTCTTCTTCTTCTTCTTCTTTATAATATGTGTTTTCTTGAATAGCTCATCATGATGCATTGGACGCCCATACTTCTTTTCATGAAAACAAATTAATTTGGTAAATAAATAGGATTGATATACTTAAAAAAGTAAAGACGTAATAATTTACGTAATTACCAATCTTTTTCTTATTGTCTCGATGCTGATAGCACCCCCAGTGTGCAATGAGCATCCCTTCTCAGACGAGCGATATTTCTTCCCTAGTTTGCTCTTCTATAAGAATTTGTTGGTCTGCTATTTCCTTAACAAATCATCCAATAAATGCTGCAGACACCAGTCAGGCCTCTTGTTCTTCTTTCTACCATCCAAGAAATGATCCGCCAATCTCTTGTGGGCTTTAAGATGAAGATTTGAAGCCACTTCCTCACTATGTCGATCTTCCCATATACACTTACTATGTATTTGAAATGTTAAATATTAGATGAAAACATCATAAATATAAATTATGAAACTGGTTAAAAGAACATTTATACCTTAAACTGGTTGAAAATTTTCTCTTTCAACGAGTAAGGGAAATGACTCTAAGTCGTATAGGGGCCATCACAAAGCTTTTTTATCGCATTGGTGATTATCTTCGTAGTCTGTTTATTCGGTCTGAACCTGAAATTTAACAATAAAAATACATGAGAATATTAGTAAAAATATTATGAAACAATAAACGCAAAAATAACAAATAACTCTTACCCGTTAACCTCAGGGAATATGATGATCATGCCATTGCGATCATAATGCACTACTGAACATCATCCTCATCATGTGTATCAGAGTCATGTGTAGACGGTGTAGATGGGGGCTCGGAGCTACGGTCTCGCAGGCGATGCCCTGAAATGGATGGAGTCGATGATGAAGATGGTTGCGATNGTAAATTAAAACACTTGAAGAAAATTTGAAAGATTACATATGTAGACTCTGCTCGGTCCCCGACCCACCTATCTGCATCCCCCTCTTTCTTCTTCTTCTTCTTCTTCTTCTTCTTCTTCTTCTTCTTTATAATATGTGTTTTCTTGAATAGCTCATCATGATGCATTGGACGCCCATACTTCTTTTCATGAAAACAAATTAATTTGGTAAATAAATAGGATTGATATACTTAAAAAAGTAAAGACGTAATAATTTACGTAATTACCAATCTTTTTCTTATTGTCTCGATGCTGATAACACCCCCAGTGTGCAATGAGCATCCCTTCTCAGACGAGCGATATTTCTTCCCTAGTTTGCTCTTCTATAAGAATTTGTTGGTCTGCTATTTCCTTAACAAATCATCCAATAAATGCTGCAGACACCAGTCAGGCCTCTTGTTCTTCTTTCTACCATCCAAGAAATGATCCGCCAATCTCTTGTGGGCTTTAAGATGAAGATTTGAAGCCACTTCCTCACTATGTCGATCTTCCCATATACACTTACTATGTATTTGAAATGTTAAATATTAGATGAAAACATCATAAATATAAATTATGAAACTGGTTAAAAGAACATTTATACCTTAAACTGGTTGAAAATTTTCTCTTTCAACGAGTAAGGGAAATGACTCTAAGTCGTATAGGGGCCATCACAAAGCTTTTTTATCGCATTGGTGATTATCTTCGTAGTCTGTTTATTCGGTCTGAACCTGAAATTTAACAATAAAAATACATGAGAATATTAGTAAAAATATTATGAAACAATAAACGCAAAAATAACAAATAACTCTTACCCGTTAACCTCAGGGAATATGATGATCATGCCATTGCGATCATAATGCACTACTGAACATCATCCTCATCATGTGTATCAGAGTCATGTGTAGACGGTGTAGATGGGGGCTCGGAGCTACGGTCTCGCAGGCGATGCCCTGAAATGGATGGAGTCGATGATGAAGATGGTTGCGATCCCATGTGCTGCAACATAGATGGGTGTGATTCTTGTGGTTGTGATACAGATGGCTATAATCCATATGGCTGTGATAAGGATGGTTGCGACCCATGTGGCTACGATATGTAGGGATGGGATCCACGTGGCTGTGATGCATGTGGTTACGATCCACGTGTTTGTGAGGTAGTTGGATTGTATATCGGACGTATAGTCCTATGGACTTGTGATGAAAGACCCCGTGTCTGGATGAAGGTATAGGCCTCATGATGTTGTGGCAGCTTAGTATAGCCGTGTGGTGGAGGATAAGACATAGGCATCTCTGAAGAGGGTGGAAATGAGAGAGTAGTATTATCCCCAGATTCTACCCTCCTCTCTTCCCTTCCTAGCCTTTTCTCAACCCCGAGAACTAGTAGGGTGATTTTACCTTGACCCTTGCCTGCCATTTGCATAATATAATACA
The DNA here is from genome assembly GCA_000715115.1 of Nicotiana otophora. Lineage (NCBI taxonomy): Eukaryota > Viridiplantae > Streptophyta > Magnoliopsida > Solanales > Solanaceae > Nicotiana > Nicotiana otophora. The sequence goes on along the minus strand of AWOL01S0024682.1, from coordinate 205 downwards.
TATTTAGACTGAAACTTATAAGAAACTAGTTTTAACATGAGAGTTCTTTAAAAAACCAAATTTGTAATCGTCGTCGACGTATTGTTCCTCGTCCTAGAATTCCTTGTCCTCACTTGTTTCCATTTCATCAGTTGATTCTTCATCCATATTTTCTATAATTGTTACTTCATTTATATCAACTTCTTCCAATATGCGTTCAGGATGT
>AWOL01S0024677.1:151273-195305 GCA_000715115.1 Nicotiana otophora | reverse complement strand
GTTTCTCTGCCGGTGGAACAGCAGTCCGGCTTGACGAGGCTATCGTCGTTGTCGCAATAGTCGTAGAAGAATTTCCGTTATCAATTGTCATTTCTCACTGTAAACAACAGAAGAGTTCAATGAATGGCAAAATCAANATATAGCCTTTGCAAAGAAAATCTGCCTGCTTCCACGCCTCAACAATCATAAATTTCTCGTTGTCCGGCATGTCCGCAGCAGGCACTGGAGGTTCTTCACTAGTGAATTTCTGCATACCAAGTGTGGTAAGCCAGAAGAACACCCTTTGCTGCCATCCTTTGAAGTTGGCTCCGGAAAATTTCCCCGGTTTCTCTGCCGGTGGAACAGCAGTCCGGCTTGACGAGGCTATCGTCGTTGTCGCAATAGTCGTAGAAGAATTTCCGTTATCAATTGTCATTTCTCACTGTAAACAACAGAAGAGTTCAATGAATGGCAAAATCAAAATAGTAAACAATACTGTTATTAACAAAAACAGTATGTATAATAAATAAAACCGAAGTTTTTATATACTGTTTCACAGAAAAACGATGAAGTTTTTATGTTCTTCTGCGAATTTCCGTCTTCAAATCAGAATAGTAAAATTCAGGAGTAGAAAACCACACAGGTTTTAATCTCAACAAACAAAATACAGAATATAATAAAATAATTTCCTTAAGAATGTTATAATTCTGTATTGCTGTAATAAACAATTAAACTTTCTGAAAAAACAAAACAGAAAGTTAGTAATACTTGTTTAATTTCCTTGAAATATTGCGGGAAAATGTATTTAAAATAATCCGGGAAAGAAAACGGGCCTGACCGAACCGGGGTTATTCTGAATTGAATTTTTCGTTAATTATTTAATTAATTGAAAGGAATTTTGTCCAAAAAGATTAATCAATCGAAGCCGAAGCCGAAGCTGAAGCCAAGCGAGCGACGACGACGACGGCGCGAGGCTACCTTCTTCTTAACTCTTTAAGAGCTAGAAGAAGAGCAATTATATATATACCTATCAAAAGCCTTTTCTTCCTCCGATATGGGACAATGTCCCTTTGCCAAGGGAAACTCAAATATTTCATTTTCCCTCCATTTCTCATTCACCTTATTTAAGCTACACAAGCTTAAAATCCCAACAGGATTGAGGTTTAGTTGATTGATAGATGGATTACTGTTGGTTCTTCCTACGGAAATGTGAAACGCTAATAATAATATCAGGAGATTTTTATTTGGATTTGACTTTTTTATGGTCTCTAGACTATACCTGGACATATTTAACTTTTAGATTTTTCTTACGAACGTTTTGGATTATTTTCTCTGTTTGCTTGATTATTTGGACAACGACAGAGCTTATATCTGACTTATCAATAGCCCTTTTCTATTTTTTCCTCTGATCAAAATCTATTCTTTCATCCCTACCATGTCTTGAAATAGAAATGTGGATTGGTAGTCTTTACTATTTTGGAGCTAAAGATATGATAATAGCTTAAAGTTACGTAATGAGAAATAAGATTCTTTGGATAGGTTGGCTTAGCTACTGATGCAGTAATAACATAGACAGCAGTCATAGCATTTTTTTGAAGTGTAATTTCCATAGTTTCTAACATTTTTAGGTCTCTTTGTATGCTAGATTCGATCGTTTCTTTTGTCCTGTCTTTTGTGTTTTTCTTTCTTTTTGCCTACCCCTTGATCTCCTTCCTTTATTCGGGTATGGGGTTATATTCTAGACTGCTGTTCACGCTTAGGGAGCTGAGTGAGGTAGCAAAGAGAGAATTGATTAGATGACAGATACGTATAACCTTTAGTGCGATCGATATTGATGATGCGTTATCGATTATTTTATATACTTTTAAGCAATTTTTTTTAGGCTGATGGCTGAGTTTCATTGTTATTGGTGTCTTAAATTCAATGCTCAGCACTAAATGTAAACTATTTTTGCATCTCAGTACATAACTTTTAAGTCATAAAACTTGTATGCCGTCGCACTATATGTGCCTTTGTTTTTTGGACGTCCCAAAATGTTTACAATGTGACAATAATTGATATTTTATACAATTTTTGAAGAATTCAAGCTCATTAAGGTATACAAGTTTTAAGCTTTGTTGTAATGCATCTCTATCAAACTAAATTTTCAAGTGCTACTTCAATACTTTTTTTTTTTTTTTGAGAAGGTAACATATACCTGCATATTGATAAATCTTCAGCACAAAGCTTGTGCTGGGAGCCAGAAAGGATGTTTACTGGAAAGACTTGTAGAGTCGATTCTAAATCATCACTGTAGTCGGCTTTACACCAAAAACAAAAAGAAGAATTGTGTTCTTCTTGATCTTCTGAAATATTATGTCTACTATCACTAATATAATACATTAAGTCAAATTAATATCTTAATGTTGTGCTTATTCAAAGCTTTTCACTTAAAATGGAATGAAGTACTAAGCATCTACCTTGAAGATCAAGTAGCTCATGATTTAGGGACGTCACATTAATTCAATTTTCTTTAGAAAAGCTTAACATGGTTGTAATTATGAAGATCCTCGACTTTGTTTGAGGATTCTTGGGATAGATAAGTTCTGTTACCATTTTACCATGCTGAGTTGTTTCTAACTTCACATTTGGTGAGTTGGCTGTGAAAGAAATACACGCTATATATCGACTAAGATAGATCACTAACACAGACGATAAGATCACGAGCTTATCTATTAAATTCGAACAAATACGTATCATGGAGTCAATGCTTAATATAGAGAGCATACCTCTTGTTTTTCAGCTGGGCACTCACGAGTTTTTAGCAATATTTCTCCCTTCCCCCTTTCACTCTGTCCATACTTTCACCAACCATAGCTTGGCGTGGTGACAAAATTTAGGGAAGCTTAGAGTATGAATTCTGAAACGTAATGTTGTTGACTGCTTTTTGGTCACTAAAAACATCTAATTATACTTTTCATCTATCATTACTATTTAATACCTTCAAATTTCAAGCTCATGGTATATTAAGGTTTGTCATGCGTGTCTACATCTTACCGCTAAAAATAATGGAGTTTCACCAAACATTTTACAGATTTGGCCCGAAAATAGACAGTTGAAACAAACAGTCATCGAGTCTAAAGAAGAAATATAAAGAAATTCTTAGTTGGAACTCCATTATTCTGGCTTGCATTAGTAGTATAGATTGCCATCTTGAAAAATCAAATGGGGTGACAAAGCTGTGGTACAGAATTAATTCGTGATAGGTAAGCTAAAGTAGGGAGGTTTTGAGGGACTAAGAGAGTTATAGATCCAGTCAGTCACTGCCATAGTTGCACTCTTCCAAATCCCCACTATTATGAGCCAAATTACTCTTCTCCGTAGTCCGTAGTTCTCTCATTGACTGCAGGCTCCTCAGTTTTGTTACCAAACAATCCTGAACAATCTCTTGTTCAACCGTGTCTAAGAACGGGTTGGGGGTCTAGGCATTCAGAGATTAGCTATGGTTAATTGAGCTCTTTTTGCGAGATGGATGTGGGATCTGCATGCAAGGAGGATTCTCTTTGGAGGAAGGTGCTTACTATAAAGTATGATAGTAGTCTAGAATTGTAGCGGAGATGTTGGCAAGATGGATGCTAGAAAAAACAGATATGCGAGACTGTCCGTCTATCGGTCTATGTATCTTTTGTTTAATATGGAGAGATGAATAAGAAAACTTTTGATGAAATTGAGGGTTAATACTAAAAGTTCAAAATTCTCTCTTTCTCCATTTGTTTTGTTTTTTGTTTTTTTGTGCAAAGAGGAAAGTCCATGTTGTATAAATAGTGGTTTAGATTCCTAGGGTGCATAAGGCTTGCTTGTAGTCAATATCTTTTATTATAACCATCTTGGCGTACATAAAAAAAAAAGAAAAGAAAAGCAGCTAAAGGAAGGAGCTTTCTTTCTCACTACTCACTCTATTCCAATTTAGTTGGTCTCACTTGACCAATTTGGAGTTTAAAGAAAAGAATTTAAATCCAGTCTCATATAGGAGTTAGTTTGAAACAGTTTTAAAATATCTGTAATTGACATGTGAGAACATTAGGGAAGTAAAGTAAGTTGGGGATGCTGAAATGGGAAGTGGGTCGAGAGAATTGGCGCTCAGAACAACTATCGGGGCATCAAGTTACTAAGCCATATTATGAAAGTCTGGGAGAGAGTGGTGGAGCTGAGGAGGATCGTGACTATTTCTGAGAATCAGTTCGGATTTATCCCGGGACGTTCGACTACGGAAGCTATCCACCTTCTTAAGAGGTTGATGGAGCAGTATAGGGAGAGAAAGATGGATTTACATATGGTGTTCATCGACTTAGAGAAGGCTTACGATAAAGTACCGAGGGAGGTTCTGTGGAGATGTTTGGAGGGTAGAGGTGTTCCTGTTGCATATATTAGGGCTATTAAGGACATGTATGATGGAGCTAAGTGAGGACCGTGGGAGGGGACTCGAAACACTTTCCAGTTATGATGGGGTTGCACCGGGGGTCAACCCTCAGCCCATTTCTATTTGCCTTGACGATCGACGCTCTGGCGCGCCACATTTAAGGGGAGGTGCCATGGTGCATGTTATTTGCAGATGACATTGTACTGATTGAGGAGACGCGAGGCGGTGTTAACGAGAGGTTAGAGGTTTGGAGGCGGACCCAAAAGTCTAAAGAATTCAAGTTGAGCAGGACTAAGACGGAATACTTGGAGTGCAAGTTCAGTGGTGCGACTCAGGTAGTGGATGAAGACGTGAGGCTTGATTCTCAAGTCATCCCTAGGAGAGAGTTTTAAATACCTTGGGTCAGTTATTCAAGGGAATGGGGAGATCGACGAGGATGTTACACATCGTATTGGAGCGGGGTGGACGAAATAGAGGCTCGGTTATGGTGTTTTGTGTGATAAGAATGTGCCACCAACACTTAAGGGTAAGTTTTATAGAGCGGTGGTCAGACCAGCTATGTTGTATGGAGCGGAGTGTTAGCCAGTCAAGAACTCCCATGTCTAGAAGATGAAGGTAGCTGAAATGAGGATGTTGAGATGGATGTGCGGGCATACTAGAATAGATAAAATTAGAAATGAAGTTATTCGGGACAAGGTGGGCGTGGCCCCTGTGGAGGACAAGATGCAGGAGGCAAGACTTAGATGGTTCGGACATGTGATGATGAGAGACACAGATGCTCCGGTGAGGAGGTGCGAGAGGTTGGCCCTGGAGGGCCCGAGGAGAGGTAGAGGCAGACCGAAGAAGTATTGGGGAGAGGTGATTAGGCAGGATGTGACGTTGCTCCAGCTTACTGATGACATGACCATGGATAGGAAGGTATGGAGGTTGAGAATAAAGATTAAGGGTTAGGATAGGTAGCCGAGTGTTGTCCTATATGTGTATTGTCGTATCCCTTGATTTCTGTTATTACTTGTTGTTGCTTTCGTTTTGGTTTTCTGATTACAGTACTTACTGTTAGTTTTGTATTTTTGCTTTGGTTTTCCGATTGATATGCTTGTTGTTGTCCATCTTTTATCTTTTTCGAGCTGAGGGTCTATCGGAAACAACCTCTCTGCCTTCTTGGAAGTAGGGGTAAGGTCTGCATATTCTCTACCCTCCCCAGACCCCACTAGTGGGATTATACTGGGTTGTTGTTATAATTTGATTTAAGGAAAATCTTTAGTAAATAAATTTAAGGCCCATGAAAGTTGTATGCTTGAAGCTTTTTATATTTTATCTTGTATAATAATTGCTTCAAGCAGAAATCACGGAGAAGTGTCCTTTTGACGGGATGATTAGGTTGCTGGCAATCATCTATTTTAGGATAAAGCGACTGACAATCTACATTTTCATTCGTATAATTTGGATTTTTTGTTGTGTCTTTTTAATTCCTTGGAGTGTTAGCATTCTACTCGAGAAATAGACTTTCTGCAAGAGTGGCCTTTCAAAAGAAAAACGGATTTGGTGACTTCTTCTACTTATTGTTATGCTACGAAGAATCACCTAATCAGTCTTTAAAGTTAAGTTCATTTGTGACTTTACAGGAACATCAGTTTTTTTTTCCCGTCAAAAGCATCTCTTTCATAGCTCTTGTAATGAACTCCACAACAGTCCTCAGATCGGAAATTTGGTGCTGTTATTTTCTTTGTTTTCAATTATGCAGATTTTACTAGGGCGGTTATTTTCACAGATTAGTTGTTAACATATTGGAGGATCTGACTTTAGCCCCCATTAAGTTTTAGATTAAATACTGGAACCAACCTGAATCAGAGTAAATTTGTGGTTCAATGTCTCAACATGTGTCAAGAATGTGAGAAGGCTTGTGTCAGATTTAATGTATGCTTATGTGCATAGACCTCAACAACAACAACAACCCAGTATAATCCCACTAGTGGGGTCTGGGGAGGGTAGTGTGTACGCAGACCTTACCCCTACCCTAGGGTAAAGAGGTTGTTTCCGATAGACCCTCGGCTCCCTCCCTCCAAGAGAATTCTCCACTTTGCTCTTGGGGTGACTCAAACTCACAACCTCTTGGTTGGAAGTGGAGGGTGCTTACCACTAGAGCAACCCACTCTTGTTTATGTGCATAGACCTCAAGCTTGGTAATTCATCCGTTCGCATTACATTCCAGGTTGACATGGTTATAATCCCCGCAACTACGGGACAAATGGTGTCTTGCCTGGGCATGTGGCAACAATTGCTGAGCTGAAGCCTGGTGTCTTATCAGTTCATGAAGGCAACGACATCTCCAAGTACTTTGTGAGTGGTGGGTTTGCATTTGTTCATGCAAATTCTTTTGCAGATATAATTGCTATTGAAGCTGTACCACTTGACCGCATCGATTCCAATTTGGTTCAAAAGGGCCTGACTGAGTTTACACAAAAGTTAAGCACAGCATCAACTGATGTAGAGAAAGCTGAAGCCCAGATAGGCGTTGATGTACATAGTGCGCTTAATGCTGCACTAACTGGTTAAACAAGCTGAGGTTTATGTTTGTCCTTGTTCAGCATACTTTCCCCTTCTTTCTGCCTACTTGATTGTACTTGCGACCCTTTTGTATAAGCTTCTCGAAGAGGTATGGTGGTACCTGTTTTATGCCTTGCATCACTAGAATAAATATGCCCGAGACAAGATACCTTTTCATAGACGTGGTTTGTCGCCGTGTTGGCTGCAATTCTGAACTGCAGTTACGAGAATAGGTTTAGTCGAAATTGTTCAGAGGCACGTTTCAGCTTGGGAGGTCTTCTTTGCATTGCTTCCCAGTTCTCTTGCCGTCCTAATTGTGTTAATTCATTTTTGTGTAGATGAAAAATGGGCTACTTCCTCACAGATCGAAGACCTTAATACCTCAAAAGAGCCTTCAGAAACATAATATTGTACTACCTAATAAATGTCGGAGAGTAATAAATGTTCTCTTAACTTTATCCACCCAAGTCTCAGTTTGGTCATTCATGGGGCTTTCTTTTGCCGAGAATTAAGAGTAGATATTTCACTTACTCAAAACACACAGCTTTTGGACCTACATAACACTTCCACAATCACCCACTATTACTGACTCCAAGTCCGACCTAACGGATTCACGAGGCTTGAATTAGATAAGATCTTCATCGACCATCTACTCACATATCTGTGGGGAAGTGATTTCTCTCATAAATGATTCTTGGTATGTAATATTCCAACACTGAAAATATAGTAGATACTGACCAATAAACCATCCCATATATATGGGCTTAAACTAGTCTTAGGGTACGCGTATTGCGTGTGTACCCCTCTTAATAAATATATTTTTTTTAGAAATTACATCAATATTACATTAAAAGTTATGTTCCTGAAAATGATGATTGTTGATCATATTTAGTTAACACAACAGAAGGAAGAAACTTTGCCCCATAGAAGTCCTCAATCAATATAGTCAACTTAAAATTTAATCCAAATTTCATTTAAAAAAATTATCATGACCCAATTCCCACTATAGGCCGTGTGGCGCCAAACATCGCCACTAGGCAAGCCAACGGTGAACTGTCCATGCAATTGTTTATTTTAGTATTTTTTAAAGTAATTGATTTTATTTAATGAGAGAACTATTAATAGGAAATTATAGTAAAACCAAAGCACCAAATAACGAAAAGAGTAAAGTAGTGAATTTAATATCCAAAACTATAAAATGTTTATTAAAATACTCCCAAAACCCGGTGTCACAAGTGCATGAGCAAACTAGTAGAATATACAAAACCTCCTATACTACTGTCTGGAATAAGATAGACAGAAAATAAATTCAATAAGCATAGACTCCGGGCGTTGCAGAACGGACATAGAGAGCAGCTCACCACTAAGCTTCTGAGTAACGGGGGTACACGCCTGAAGGACCGCTAGATGCACCTGCATCAAATCCTGCACGATTAGTGCAGAAGTGTAGCGTGAGTACATAAACAACATATACCCAGTAAGTATCTATTCTAACCTCGAAGAAGTAGTGACGAGGGGTCGACATCGACACTTATTAAGGGCCAATAAATAAAGTACTGAAATTCTAAATAGGCATGGAATACATCAATAAGGATAGCGCAATAATGAATAATAAATAAGTGATTCTTTAACTAGTTGTCAATTAAGATCTCCAACTAACACATACTAACTTCAACAAATAAGAGCCATCAAGTAAATTATAATTTCTCAAGTCATGGAGGAAATATCAAGCATAATCGAACTCCGAGCAATATCACGCATGATTTATGCCGAGGTCGTACGACCCGATCCATAATAATGTGTACACTGCCGAGGGTCGATCGGCGCAAACCATAGATACATCTATTATAGTGCCGAGGCGTTCGGACCAATCCACAAGAAGAGAGAATACTCTTCGAACTCTGATTTAACGGCTACTACAAAAATAATACTCAAGGAGGTACAATTTCTACTAACGGTCAAGTAACCAACCAAAACTCCAAGTAATGAAGTTCGGTCTTTACTAGTTCTTTATCAAGTATCCATATAATTTAAGTACTTCAACTAATAAGTAGATTACAAATAATACAAGTATTACATGGTAGAGTTCTAAAACTACCCGGACATAAGCATGATATTTAGCTACGCACGGACTCTTGTTACTTCACGCGTACGTAGCACCCACAATTAGTAACAAATGACAGTTAAACATCTATGGGGTAAATTCCCTCTTACAAGGTTAGGCAAGAGACTTACCTTGTTCCCAAGTTCATTTTCCGGTTCACAAACCACTCTAAAAGCCTCAAGTCGGTACTAACAATTCGAAACTAGCCAAATATTGTATAAATTAATCAATATATACTCAAAAGTTCATAATTTAGTTATTAGAGTAATTACCCAACCCAAATTGAAAGATTCCTAAAATTTACCCCCAGACTCACGTATCCGGATTCCAAAAATTTTCGAAGATAAATATTACTCATAACCTCACGAACCCAAATATATAATTTCTACTCAATTTCATAATTATTTTGGTGGTCTAATCTCATTTTTATCAAAACCTAGATTTTTCAATAAAATCCTAAAATTTCCACAATTTCTATGTTAAATCTACCCATAATGTATGTATTAAACTCATGTTATGTAGAAAATACTTACCTTCAATAGCTAGGTGAAAAGCCCTCCTCAAAGAGCTCTAAAATCGTCCAACAAGTGAGAGAAATGAGCAAAATAGCCAAAATCCCGACTTTTAAAAAGTCTCTAATCAGGTCTTCCTTCATGGCGATCGCGGACAAGCCGTCGCGATCGCAAAGGCAAAACTGAAGAACCCAGGAAAATTCATCTTCACGATCGCGAGAGGACACTCGCGAACATGATGCACTGAGCCACCCTCTCATCACGAACGCGTGCCCCCACTCGCGAACGTGTAAGGCAACTGGGTTGCCCAGACTCAAACCCACGTACTCTACGCAAACGCGACAAGTCACCCGCGAACGCGAAGACCACTGGACCCAAGCCTTCGCGAACGCGGCCAAGACTTCACGAATGCAAAGAACAAACTCACCCAGTCCCTAATTGCTTCGCGATCATGAGGTTCTCTACGCGTTCGCGAAGAAGGAAACCGGAACAACAGTGACAACTTTTTGGACTTAGCACCGGGTGATTTGAAAAGCACCCGAACCCCTCGGGACCTCGTTCAAAAACAACAAGTCTGTAAATATAATGTGGACCTGCTCGAGGTAAAACAACATCAAAACTAGGAATCGCACCCCAAAATCAAATTGAATCAAGTTATGAATTTCAAGCTTTTCAACTTACNAAGTGTAGCGTGAGTACATAAACAACATATACCCAGTAAGTATCTATTCTAACCTCGAAGAAGTAGTGACGAGGGGTCGACATCGACACTTATTAAGGGCCAATAAATAAAGTACTGAAATTCTAAATAGGCATGGAATACATCAATAAGGATAGCGCAATAATGAATAATAAATAAGTGATTCTTTAACTAGTTGTCAATTAAGATCTCCAACTAACACATACTAACTTCAACAAATAAGAGCCATCAAGTAAATTATAATTTCTCAAGTCATGGAGGAAATATCAAGTATAATCGAACTCCGAGCAATATCACGCATGATTTATGCCGAGGTCGTACGACCCGATCCATAATAATGTGTTCACTGCCGAGTGTCGACCGGCGCGAACCATAAATGCATCTATTATAGTGCCGAGGCGTTCGGTCCGATCCACAAGAAGAGAGAATACTTTACGAACTCCGATTTAACGGCTACTACAAGAATAATACACAAGGAGGTAAAATTTCTACTAACGATCAAGTAACTCGCCAAAACCCCAAGTAATGAAGTTCGGTTTCACGTGCCCGGATTCCAAAACATTTTGAAGATAAATATTACCCATAACATCACGAACCCAAGTATGTAATTTCTACTTAATTCCATAATCATTTTCGTGGTCTAATCCCATATTTGTCAAAATCTAGGGTTTTCAACAAAATCCTAAAAATTCCACAATTTCTATGTTTAAATCTATCCATAATGTATGTATTAAACTCATGTTATGTAGAAAATACTTACCTTCAATGTTTAGGTGAAAAAGCCTCCTCAAAGAGCTCTAAAATCGTCCAACAAGTGAGAGAAATGAGCAAAATAGCCAAAATCCTGACTTTTAAAAAGTGTCTGACCAGGTCTGCCTTCATCGCGATCGCGGACAAGCCCTCGCGATCGTGAAGGCAAAACCCAAGAACCCTAGAAAATTCCTCTTCGCGATCGCGATGCACTAAGTCGCCCTCTCATCGCGAACGCGTGCTTCCACTCGCGAATGCATAAGGAAACTGGGTTGCCCGGGCCCAGGCCCACGTACTCTACGGGAATGCGCCAAGTCACGGGCGAACGCGAAGGCCACTGATCCCAAGCCTTCGTGAACGTGACCAAGCCTTCGCGAACGCGAAGAACAAACCCACCTAGTCCCCAATTCCTTCTTCGCGATCGCGAGGTTCCTTACGCATTCACGAAGAAGGAAACCAGAACAACAGTGACATCTTTTTGGACTTAGCTCCAGGTGGTCCGAAATGTACCCGAACCCCCCCGTCTAAAAGCACCAACAAATCTGTAAACATAATGCGGAGCTGATCGAACTCTCGAAACATGTAAAACAACATCAAAAGTAGGAATCGCACCCCAAAACTAAATTGAATCAAGTTATGAACTTCAAGCTTTTCAACTTACTTTGAACGCGCCGAATCATACTACTCAGAATGACACCAAAATTTGTGTACAGGTCATAAATTACCATACAAAACTATTCCCAGGCTCGGAATCCCAAACAGACCTCGATAACCAAAATCTACTCCAAACCAAATTTTAAAGAACTAGAAAACCTTCAATGTGCCAACTTTCAACATTAATCGCTGAAACGTTCTCGGGTCATTTGAAACCCGATCCGAACATACGCCAAGTCCAAAATCATCATACGAACCTATTGAAATCGTCAAATCCCGGTTCCGAGGTCGTTTACTAAAAACGTTGATTCAAGTCAAACTTGGCCATCTTAGGCCACTATTAAGGAACTAAGTGTTCCGATTTCATCCCGAAGCCTTCCAAACCCAAGTCAACCATCCCCGCAAGTCATAAAATAGTAAAAGCACATACGGGGAGTCTTAATTAGGGGAACGAAGACCTAAAAAGCAAAAAGATCAATCGAGTCATTATATTCTCCACCTCTTAAACAAATGTTCGTCCTCGAACGGGTCTAGAATCATTCATGGAGTGCTGAATAGGTGTGGATATCTGCTCCGCATGTCCTCCTTGGTCTCCCAAGTCGCCTCCTCGACTGGTTGACTCCTCCACTGAACCTTTACCGCAGAAGTCTCCTTAGATCTCAACTAGTGAACCTGCCTATCAACAATGGCAACTGGCTCCTCCTCATAACCCAGGCTCTCATCTAGCTGAACCATGCTATAGTCTAACATATGCGACCTGTTGGCATGATACTTCCGGAGCATAGACACGTAGAAAATCGGATGAACTAACGATATACTGGGAGGCAAAACAAGCTCATAAGTAACCTCCCCAACTTGCCTCAACACCTCAAATGGACCAATAAACCTTGGGCTCAACTTGACCTTCTTCCCGAACCTCATGATTCCCTTTATCGGCGAGAATTTCAAGAGAACATTCTCGCCCACCATAGATGATAAATCACGCGCTTTCTGATCTGCGTAACTATTCTGTCTGGACTGTGTTGTACGAAGTCGCTCCTGAATCAACTTTACCTTTTCCAAGGCATCCTTCACTAAATCAGTGCTATATAACCTAGCCTCGCCGGGATCAAACCATTCGATGGGCGAACAACATCGCCCACCATACAAAGCCTCAAATGGAGCCATCTCAATGCTAGACTGATAACTGTTGTTATAAGCAAACTTGGCCAAAGGCAAGAATCTATCCCACTGCCCTCCGAGGTCAATCATACATGCTCTGAGCATATCCTCCAGGATCTGAACTGTCAGCTCCGACCGCCCGTTGGTCTGCGGATGAAAGGTTTTGCTAAGCTCTACCTGGGTACCCAACTCGCTCTGTACTGCTCTCCAGAAGTGCGAAGTGAACTGAGGGCCTCGATCTGAAATGATGGAAACAGGCACACCATGCAACCGGACAATCTCCTGAATGTAAATCTGGACCAACTCTCTGACGAGTACGTAGTCATCACTAGGATAAAGTGTGCTGACTTGGTCAGCCTGTCGACAATGACCCAAATGGCATCAAACTTCCTCAACATCCGAGGCAACCCAACTACGAAGCCCATACTGATGCGCTCCCATTTCCACTCAGGTATAACCATCTGCTGAAGTAGGCCACCTGGCCTTTAGTGCTCATACTTAACCTGCTAGCAATTTAGGTATCTCGCTAAATACTCAACTATGGTAGTTGACTAGGTTGTTTAATATTATTTTTAAGGGAAAGAGGATGCCGGATGAGTGGAGGTGGAGTACGGTGGTTCCATTATATAAGAACAAAGGTGTCACCAGAGTTGTAAAAATTATAGGGGTATCAAATTACTGAGTCATACCATGAAAGTGTGGGAGAGGGTGGTTGAAGCGAGGGTGAGGATGACGGTGTCTGTATCCGACAACCAGTTCGGGTTCATGCCGGGTCGTTCGACTACAGAAGCTATACACCTTGTTAGAAGGTTGGTGGAACTATACAGAGAGAGGAAGAAGGATCTGCACATGGTGTTTATTGACCTAGAGAAAGCGTATGACAAGGTTCCTAGAAAAATTCTCTAGAGATGCCTAGAGGCAAAAGGTTTATCAGTTCCCTACATTATGGCGATTAAGGACATGTATGATGGGGCTAAGACACGGGTTAGGACAGTAGGAGGCGACTCTGAGCATTTTCCGGTTGTAATGGGGTTACACCAAGGTTCGGCGCTCAGTCCGTTCTTATTCGCCCTGGTGATGGACGCGTTAACAAACCATATTCAAGGGGATGTGCCATGGTGCATGCTATTCGCCGATGACATAGTTCTGATTGATGAGTCACGAGTCGGTGTTAACGAGAGGCTGGAGGTTTGGAGACAAGCACTTGAGTCTAAGGGTTTCAAGTTGAGCAGGACGAAGACGGAGTACCTGGAGTGTAAGTTTAGCGCTGAGCCAGAGGAAGTGGACGAGGATGTGAGGCTTGATTCGCAGGCCATCCCGAGTAGAGGCAGCTTCAAGTACCTTGGTTCGGTTATCCAGGGGGGAGGGGAGATCGACGAGGATGTCACACACCGTATTGGGGTAGGATGGATGAAGTGGAGGTTAGCATCTGGAGTCTTGTGTGACAAGAGAGTGCCACCGATAATCAAAGGTAAGTTTTATAAAGCGGTAGTTAGACCGGCCATGATGTATGGGGTTGAGTGTTGGCCCGTTAAGAACTCACATATCCAGAAGATGAAAGTAGCAGAAATGAGGATGTTGCGGTGGATGTGCGGGCACACTAGGATAGATAAGATTAGGAATGATGATATTCGGGAGAAGGTGCATGTGGCTCCCATTGATGACAAGATGCGGGAAGCGAGGCTTAGATGGTTCGGACATGGTCAGAGGAGAAGCCCAGATGCTTCGGAACGGAGGTGTGAGCAGTTGGTTGTGGATGGCACGAGAAGAGGTAGAGGGCGACCTAAGAAGTATTGGGGAGAGGTAATCAGGCAGGATATGGCGAGGCTCCAGATTTCCGAGGACATGACACTTGATAGGAAGATGTGGAGGTCGAGTATTAGGGTTGTAGGTTAGGAGGTAGTTGAGTCGTGCCTTACTTCGTACCACTGTGGGACTAGCCTTGTAGGGTTTTTGTCTAAGATAGCTATTGGCAATGTTGTGGCTTACTATTTCGCTTTTCAGTGCATGTCCTATTTACTAGCTATCGCTTTTGCTTTGCACCTTTCTTCTAGATTTCATGGTGTTTCTATTTTCCTTATGATTGTTGTGGTGATACTAATATTTACTAATATTGTCTCCATTTGCTTTGCATCTTTCTTCTGGATTCTATGGTGTTCATATTTATCCTATGATTGTTGTTGTAATACTAATATTGTTTCCTTTTGTCTCTTTTTTTTTTGAGCCGAGGGTCTTTCGGAAACAGCCTCTCTACTCCTTCGGGATAGGGGTAAGGTCTGCGTACACACTACCCTCCCCAGACCCCATTAGTGGGATTTTACTGGGTTGTTGTTGTTGTTGTTGTTGTTGTTGTCCTTCTTCATCCGCCACCACCAATAATGCTACCTCAGGTCACGATACTTCTTCGTAGCACCTGGATGAATAGAATACCGAGAACTATGTGCCTCATCTAGAATCTTTTCCCTCAATCCATCAACATTAGGAACACATAGACGACCCTAGAGTCGCAGAACACTATCCTCACCGATAGTAACCTCCTTGGAACTACCTTATAGTACCATCTCCCTAAGAACCAAGAGCCACGACGCATGTAAGAACTCGACTGGGCTCTGAAATATCCAACCTTACAAGTCTGTTAGCCAAGGACTGAATGTCCAAAGCCAATGGCCTCTCCTATGTTGAATGAATGCCAAACTACCCATACTCTCAGCCTTTCTGCTCAAGGTATACACATCCATATTCGCCTTGCTCGGATGATAAAGGATAGTAATATCATAGTCCTTTAGTAACTCAAGCAACCCGTGACGCCTTAAATGGATATCCCTCTACTTGAACAAATGCTGCAAGCTGCGATGATCGGTGTAAACCTCACAGGACACCCCATAAAGATAATGCCTCCAGATCTTGAGGGCATGAACTATCACGGCCAACTCCAAATCATGTACGAGGTAATTCTTCTCATGGGGCTTCAGCTGACGTGAAGCGTATGCAATAACTCGCCCCTCCTATATCAATGCACAACCCAAGCCAACGCGTGAAGCATCGCAATACACAATATATATCCCTGAATCGGAAGGCAACACTAACACCGGTGCTGTAGTCAATGAGATCTTGAGCTTCTGAAATCTCGCCTCGCAATCAACGGATCATCGGAACGGAGCACCCCTTTGGGTCAATCTAGTCAAAGGTGCTGCAATAGATGAGAATCCCTTCACAAAACCGGCGATAATAACCTGCTAACCCCAAGAAACTCCTGATCTCGGTCGCTGAGGTAGGACGAGGCCAACTCTAGACTGCCTCGATCTTCCTGGGATCTACCTTAATACCCTCGCTCGATACAACATACCTCAAGAATGCCACAGAATCTAACCAGAACTCGCACTTGGAGAACTTAGCATATAGCTTTTGTTCCTGCAAGGTCTGGAGCACAACTCTCAAATGATGCTCGTGCTCCTCCATGCTACGCAAGTAGATCAGTATGTCATCAATGAAAATAATGACAAATGAGTCAATATATGGCCTGAACACCCGGTTCATCAAATCCATAAACGCCACCGAGGTGTTGGTCAAGCCGAAGGACATCACTTGAAACTTATAGTGGACATATCTAGTCCGGGAAGACATCTTCGGAACATCTGAAGCACGAATCTTCAGCTGATGATACCCTGATCTCAAGTCGATCTTAGAAAATACCCTGAAACCCTGCAACTGGTCAAACAAATCATCAATACGCAGCAACGAGTACTTGTTCTTAATGGTAACTTTGTTCAACTGGCGGTAATTAATGCACACCCGCATAGTCCCATCCTTATTTTTCACGAACAACACCGGTGCACCCCAAGGCGACATACTCGGTCTGACGAACCTCTTCGCTAGCAACTTCTTAAGCTGTTCTTTCAACTCCTTCAACTCTTTTGGAGCCATGCGGTATGGTGAAATAGAGATAGGCTAGGTACTTGGAGCCAAATCAATACAGAAATCAATATCACGATCTGGTGGCATGCCTGGTAGATCAGAAGAAAACACATTGGAGAACTCCCGCACCATGGGCACTGAATCAATCATGGGAGTCTCTACAGCAGTATCCCAAACATAAGCCAGATAAGCCAAATAACCCTTCTTAACCATTTGTCGAGCCTTCAAGAAAGAGATAACCCGGCTAAATGCAATGATAGATGCACCTTTCCATTCCAATCTAGGAAACTCTAGCATCGCCAAGGTAACAGTCTTGGCGTGGCAATCAAGGATGACATGGTACGGAGACAACCAGTCCATGCCCAGGATGACCTCAAAGTCGGTCATGTCGAGCAACAGAAGATCCGCTCTGGTCTCATAACCACAGAAAGTCACGATACAGGATCGGTAAATCCGATCAACCACAACAGAATCACCCACTGGCATGGACACATATACAGGAGTACCCAAGGACTCATGAGGAACACCCAAAAAATGAGCAAACAGAGATGAAATATATGAATATGTAGACCCCGGATCAAATAGTACCGAAGCATCCCTACCACAGACAGAAATAATACCTGTGATCATGGTGTCTGAGGCTACTGCATCTGGTCTAGTTGGAAAGGCATAGAACCTAGCTGGTGCGCCACCTGACTGGCCTCCACCTCTAGGGCGGACCCTACCCACCTGCCCTCCACCTCTGGACGGCCAGACGGCTGGTGCAACAATCACGGGCTGATGACCCTGCTGTATTGCCTTGCCCTGAAGCGTGGAGCAGAATCTCATCATATGACCAAGCTCCTCGCACTCAAACCAACCTCTCGGTGCGGAAGATAACTGACCCTGAGTCTGACTCTGAGGACCTGAACACCCACCAGAAGAACCCTGAATAACCGGTGGACGGTAGGAGCTCTCTGGAATGGCACTGAAATAGGGCCGCACTGGAGCACCACGAGAAGGCGGCGGTGCTAGATACGTGGGCCTACTAGGCTGGCCCCTCACAAGCTGACCTCTGCCCCCAGATGGAGCACTATTGAACCCTCCAGAATATCGAGACCGCTTGTCCCTTGGCGCCCGCTCTTGGCCCTGCTGACGAATACCCTCGATCCTCCGAGCTATCTCCACAACCTGCTCGTAAGAAGTCCCCATCTCAATCTCTCGGGCCATAGTGACCTGGATATCATAGTGCAAGCCTGTAATAAACCTCCGCACTTTCTTTGCATCCGTAGGGAGTATCATAAGTGCATGGCGATACAACTCAGAGAATCTCGCCACATAATTGGTCACTGACATCTAACCCTGCTGGAGTCGCTCGAACTGATCCCGTAACTCTTCCCTCTGATATGGTGAGATATATCTCTCTAGAAAGAGACGTGTGAACTAGTCCCAAGTCAAGGGAGGAGAACCTGCTGGTCTGCTGAGAAGAGAGGACTGACACCATCTACGGGCCTTGCCCTCCAGTTGAAAGGTGCTAAAGTCCACCCCGTGTGACTCCAATACTCTCATGTTGTGCAGTGTGTCCCTGCAACGATCAATAAAGTCCTGGGGGTCCTCATGTCACTCACCTCCAAAGGCTGGAGGATGTAGCCTGGTCCATCTATCCAATAGCTTCTACGACTCGCCGGTCGCGACCGGTCTAGGCTCTGGAATAGCCGCTGCAACTGGCTGAGCCCCGCCCTCGGGTAGTACACCCGGAGTCTGATGTACGACAGCAGCATGCCCTGGAGCCTGAGCGGTAAGGGTCTGTGCTCCCCTCCCGCCTGAGATGTGGCTGGGTCCGTTGGAAATTTCCAGCTTGCGTCATAGAGTCCATAAACCGCAATATACGGCCCATGGCCTCCTGGAATCCTGGAGCGGACATGAAGTCCGCTAGGGCCGGCTCAACTGCAGGTACCTCACCCTGCTCCTCAATAACAGGATCCTCCATTGGATCTACTGGTGGCACAACTGGAGCAACTCTAGGATGCCCTCATCCCCTGGCAGGAGCTGGAGCCCTCCCTCGGCCCCTGCCTCAGCCTCTAGCAACAGTGGGAGAAGCTCCTCTAAGGTCGGGTAGATCTGCCGCACGTGTTCTCACCATCTGTGAGAGAATAAGAGAAAGATTTTTAGCACAACATCAACTGCACGATAGGAGATGAAGAAAGAGAAGTTTCCTAACACCCTATAGCCCCTCGAAGATAAGTACGTACTTCTCCGCACCGATTCACAAGACTCTATTAGGCCTGCTCATGACTTATGAGACCTATATGAACCTAGAGCTCTGATACCAAGCTGTCACGACCCAATTCCCACTATAGACCGTGATGGCGCCCAACGTCACCGCTAGGCAAGCCAACAGTGAACTGTCCATGCAATTGTTCATTTTAATATTTTTTAGAGTAATTAATTTTATTTAATGAGAGAACTATTAATGGGAAATTATAGTAAAACCAAAGCACCAAATAACGAAAAGAGTAAAGTAGTAAATTTAATATCCAAAACTATAAAATGTCTATTAAAATACTCCCAAAACCCGGTGTCACAAGTGCATGAGCAAACTAGTAGAATATACAAAACCTCCTATACTACTGTCTGGAATAAGATAGACAGAAAATAAATTCAATAAGCATAGACTCCGGGCGTTGCAGAACGGACATAGAGAGCAGCTCACCACTAAGCTTCTGAGTAACGGGGGTACACGCCTAAAGGACCGCTAGATGCACCTGCATCAAATCCTGCACGATTAGTGCAGNAGGGAGTATCATAAGTGCATGGCGATACAACTCAGAGAATCTCGCCACATAATTGGTCACTGACATCTAACCCTGCTGGAGTCGCTCGAACTGATCCCGTAACTCTTCCCTCTGATATGGTGAGATATATCTCTCTAGAAAGAGACGTGTGAACTAGTCCCAAGTCAAGGGAGGAGAACCTGCTGGTCTGCTGAGAAGAGAGGACTGACACCATCTACGGGCCTTGCCCTCCAGTTGAAAGGTGCTAAAGTCCACCCCGTGTGACTCCAATACTCTCATGTTGTGCAGTGTGTCCCTGCAACGATCAATAAAGTCCTGGGGGTCCTCATGTCACTCACCTCCAAAGGCTGGAGGATGTAGCCTGGTCCATCTATCCAATAGCTTCTACGACTCGCCGGTCGCGACCGGTCTAGGCTCTGGAATAGCCGCTGCAACTGGCTGAGCCCCGCCCTCGGGTAGTACACCCGGAGTCTGATGTACGACAGCAGCATGCCCTGGAGCCTGAGCGGTAAGGGTCTGTGCTCCCCTCCCGCCTGAGATGTGGCTGGGTCCGTTGGAAATTTCCAGCTTGCGTCATAGAGTCCATAAACCGCAATATACGGCCCATGGCCTCCTGGAATCCTGGAGCGGACATGAAGTCCGCTAGGGCCGGCTCAACTGCAGGTACCTCACCCTGCTCCTCAATAACAGGATCCTCCATTGGATCTACTGGTGGCACAACTGGAGCAACTCTAGGATGCCCTCATCCCCTGGCAGGAGCTGGAGCCCTCCCTCGGCCCCTGCCTCAGCCTCTAGCAACAGTGGGAGAAGCTCCTCTAAGGTCGGGTAGATCTGCCGCACGTGTTCTCACCATCTGTAAGAGAATAAGAGAAAGATTTTTAGCACAACATCAACTGCACGATAGGAGATGAAGAAAGAGAAGTTTCCTAACACCCTATAGCCCCTCGAAGATAAGTACGTACTTCTCCGCACCGATTCACAAGACTCTATTAGGCCTGCTCATGACTTATGAGACCTATATGAACCTAGAGCTCTGATACCAAGCTGTCACGACCCAATTCCCACTATAGACCGTGATGGCGCCCAACGTCACCGCTAGGCAAGCCAACAGTGAACTGTCCATGCAATTGTTCATTTTAATATTTTTTAGAGTAATTAATTTTATTTAATGAGAGAACTATTAATGGGAAATTATAGTAAAACCAAAGCACCAAATAACGAAAAGAGTAAAGTAGTAAATTTAATATCCAAAACTATAAAATGTCTATTAAAATACTCCCAAAACCCGGTGTCACAAGTGCATGAGCAAACTAGTAGAATATACAAAACCTCCTATACTACTGTCTGGAATAAGATAGACAGAAAATAAATTCAATAAGCATAGACTCCGGGCGTTGCAGAACGGACATAGAGAGCAGCTCACCACTAAGCTTCTGAGTAACGGGGGTACACGCCTAAAGGACCGCTAGATGCACCTGCATCAAATCCTGCACGATTAGTGCAGAAGTGTAGCGTGAGTACATAAACAACATATACCCAGTAAGTATCTATTCTAACCTCGAAGAAGTAGTGACGAGGGGTCGACATCGACACTTATTAAGGGCCAATAAATAAAGTACTGAAATTCTAAATAGGCATGGAATACATCAATAAGGATAGCGCAATAATGAATAATAAATAAGTGATTCTTTAACTAGTTGTCAATTAAGATCTCCAACTAACACATACTAACTTCAACAAATAAGAGCCATCAAGTAAATTATAATTTCTCAAGTCATGGAGGAAATATCAAGCATAATCGAACTCCGAGCAATATCACGCATGATTTATGCCGAGGTCGTACGACCCGATCCATAATAATGTGTACACTGCCGAGGGTCGATCGGCGCAAACCATAGATACATCTATTATAGTGCCGAGGCGTTCGGACCAATCCACAAGAAGAGAGAATACTCTTCGAACTCTGATTTAACGGCTACTACAAAAATAATACTCAAGGAGGTACAATTTCTACTAACGGTCAAGTAACCAACCAAAACTCCAAGTAATGAAGTTCGGTCTTTACTAGTTCTTTATCAAGTATCCATATAATTTAAGTACTTCAACTAATAAGTAGATTACAAATAATACAAGTATTACATGGTAGAGTTCTAAAACTACCCGGACATAAGCATGATATTTAGCTACGCACGGACTCTTGTTACTTCACGCGTACGTAGCACCCACAATTAGTAACAAATGACAGTTAAACATCTATGGGGTAAATTCCCTCTTACAAGGTTAGGCAAGAGACTTACCTTGTTCCCAAGTTCATTTTCCGGTTCACAAACCACTCTAAAAGCCTCAAGTCGGTACTAACAATTCGAAACTAGCCAAATATTGTATAAATTAATCAATATATACTCAAAAGTTCATAATTTAGTTATTAGAGTAATTACCCAACCCAAATTGAAAGATTCCTAAAATTTACCCCCAGACTCACGTATCCGGATTCCAAAAATTTTCGAAGATAAATATTACTCATAACCTCACGAACCCAAATATATAATTTCTACTCAATTTCATAATTATTTTGGTGGTCTAATCTCATTTTTATCAAAACCTAGATTTTTCAATAAAATCCTAAAATTTCCACAATTTCTATGTTAAATCTACCCATAATGTATGTATTAAACTCATGTTATGTAGAAAATACTTACCTTCAATAGCTAGGTGAAAAGCCCTCCTCAAAGAGCTCTAAAATCGTCCAACAAGTGAGAGAAATGAGCAAAATAGCCAAAATCCCGACTTTTAAAAAGTCTCTAATCAGGTCTTCCTTCATGGCGATCGCGGACAAGCCGTCGCGATCGCAAAGGCAAAACTGAAGAACCCAGGAAAATTCATCTTCACGATCGCGAGAGGACACTCGCGAACATGATGCACTGAGCCACCCTCTCATCACGAACGCGTGCCCCCACTCGCGAACGTGTAAGGCAACTGGGTTGCCCAGACTCAAACCCACGTACTCTACGCAAACGCGACAAGTCACCCGCGAACGCGAAGACCACTGGACCCAAGCCTTCGCGAACGCGGCCAAGACTTCACGAATGCAAAGAACAAACTCACCCAGTCCCTAATTGCTTCGCGATCATGAGGTTCTCTACGCGTTCGCGAAGAAGGAAACCGGAACAACAGTGACAACTTTTTGGACTTAGCACCGGGTGATTTGAAAAGCACCCGAACCCCTCGGGACCTCGTTCAAAAACAACAAGTCTGTAAATATAATGTGGACCTGCTCGAGGTAAAACAACATCAAAACTAGGAATCGCACCCCAAAATCAAATTGAATCAAGTTATGAATTTCAAGCTTTTCAACTTACTCCGAACGCGCCGAATCATACTTAGACTACTCGGATGACACCAAATTTTGCGTACAAGTCATAAATCACCATACGAAATTATTCCCAGGCTCGGAATCCCAAACGGACCTCGATAACATCTAAGTCTACTCCAAACCAAAATTTAAAGAATTAGAAAACCTTCGATGTGCCAACTTTCAACATTAAGCGCTGAAACGCTCCCGGGTCATCTGAAACCTAATCCGTACTTACGCCCAAGTCCAAAATCATCATACGAATCTATTGGAACCGTCAAATCCCGGTTCCGAGGCCCTTCACTAAAAACGTTGACTCAAGTCAAACTTTGACATCTTAGGCCACTATTAAGGAACCAAGTATTCCGATTTCAACCCGAACCCTTCCAAATCCAAGTCAACCATCCCCGCAAGTCATAAAATAGTAAAAGCACATACAGGGAGTCTTAATTAGAGGAACGGGGACCTAGAAAGTAAAAAGACCGGTCGGATCGTTACAAAAATAATCCAAATTTCACAAGTTATCATGCAAGAATATACAAGTCGATCAGCATGGTGAAGTTATTTTATTTGAAAAAGTAAATACATTAATAATTTCTTTGAAAAATATCAATGAATATTTATTTAAGAAACAAACTTAGAAAGGTTAAGGGAAGAAAATGAAACAATGAGTTAAATACAAGCTTATATCACTGTAGTAATTATATTAACACATCTACTATTCTAACGGTACAAATTCTCCCATAAGATTAAGCTTGCTAATACTTGAAATATAAAATAAAATAATTGACAATATCATGTGCAAAATGAAGTAGATGACTTTCAATTTGTAAGATGATTCTTCAAAATATAATGTATGCGGCTAAAATTTTTTAATGATTTTAGAAATTATTTAATTTAACCTAAAATTTTGAAATATTCTCTTAAGCCATTTTAAAAAACTTTACTTAATTTTTAGTTTAATATATTATGTTTTACTTGCATTTATTATAAAAAATATATTTTGAGTTATAAAATTAAATTAAGAAAAATAATTTAAGTTCCTAAAAATAATGATATTGATCCTGTTTAACTAACTCGGTAAAGAATTGATAAAAATAGTACTTGAAAATCATACTAAATTCTACAAAGACATACCACCTCAATTGTGCTCTCAATTTCTTTCTTCTTTTTTTCTCCCAAGATTTGTTTTATTTTCTATAATATAAAAGGAGAAGAACAAGTAGTTGTAAGGAAAAACAAAATTAAAGATTCCACCAAACTGAACCATTGTTGACACCATATAAGGACATATTAATTCGAATAGCTAAAGAATTGGCATTTTTTTGGTAAGGTTTTCATTAATTTTTACTTAAATATTAGGATTTCTTGCCTAGTTCAATAAGAAATTATTTAATAACTAAAGTTTCGTTGATTTTAAAATCCTAAATATTAGGATACTAAATTAAATTATAATTTTGTCCAATTTTTTTTAATTTAAAGGGTAAAAAAGCTGAACGACATTTCACTAAGGGAATTCGTGTTTTTAATATATTATAGATTTAATTGAATTGAATTTAATTAATCTACGACTAAACTTGAATCACTCGAGAATGTCCTATTCCACAAGTAGCTCATATCTCTCAACATTTTCACCTAATTCACTATGTTAATGATTGAAATGTATCAAATAGCAAAGGAGAAAATTGTACTAATAGTCAGGCCTTTCTTTAATATATGTTCCTATTCCTAATTACTGTTTTCCGAAAAATACAGATAGATAAGGAATTAAATATTTTTGTGGATGTATTTTTGACTTCCTACAGCTTTGGTAGATGATAGCTTCGTTCCTGATTGTCGTTTTCCAAAATTTCTAGAAAGTATGGACAAGGAATTAAAATGTTCTTGCAGATGTATTTTCGCTACACTCATCTCCTTTATTAGTGACCGCTTATTTAGAAGCCTTAGATGATGATCAACGCTCAGATTATATGTGACTAATTTTTTTTGTAAACCTTAATTATCTCGACTTTGGCAAAGTTCTCTCTACATATATAATACATGTCATTAATTGAATCAATGCCTTGGACAAGCTCTCTTTTCATGTTATGCAACTTGGAAAAGTAAAAATATGATGGCATGACTTTGATACAAGGGTAATTCAATAAAATTAGTGGCCTAAAGCCTTATTTTAATAAGAGACCTTATACTTTTTTAATATTAGAATTCAAATATGTATACACATACATATACAAAAAAGTTATTGTTGCCATTTTTCGTACTTGTTGCTTATAATATAATTAGTTTTAGTGTACGCGCGTTGCGCGTGTTCTCCATCTCAATAAGTAATTTTTTCGTAAATAAATTATATATTTTTGTTTTTAAAATTGTATTTGAGTTATAGAATAAAGTGTAAGCTTATAAAATTGATGAACACTGATCATAAACTCCATAAAGGAAAAACTTTGTTCACAAAAGTCTTCTGTCATTCATCTTAAATGATGTCCCATTTATAATTTTATCAGTTTAATTTCACAAGTTCTTGTACCTTCTTTTTTTGGTTTCTTAAAAAACACGTAGGCCTTAAAGATTTTAGATTTTTTTTGAAATTTTCTTCAACAAATATTCTCAAGTTCATTCGAAAAGACATAATAAGGTATAGACTTTTATTACAATTCTTTAAAGATTCGTCAAATAACATAAATTAAAAATTTGAGTCTTATGTTTTCTCAATTTATCTCCCTTCAAAGGTTTTAATATTATTTATTTAATGAGGTTTTATCTGTTGAAATAAAAAGATTTTTTTTTAATAATTTCTTAACTTTGTTGAAATGTGCATCGGCAAAGAAATCATTACTAAAACATGAAAATTAAATAGGACGAGTTACTATGAAAAACCATTAAATTCATTGAGTGTGTGCGTACATATTAAGTTAGATATTTTTGATATATTAATCATTTTAAAGTCTTAACTATTTAGACTTTTTACATAGTTCAAAAAAGAAATAATTTAGTAAATAAAATTTAAATTATTTTTAAAATACTAAATATTAGTAAAATATTTATATTATATTTTTATTCAATATCAAATTTACTTTTAAAGGTAAAAAATTCAATCAATATTTCGTACAGAGATTTCGTGCTTTTATAACATTGATTTCGTGCTTTTGTAGAAAAGCTCGCCGCGGCTCAGACTTTTTGGGTTGAACAATGCATCGATGTGTAAAGCAAAATTTTGTCAGAAAAGGGTCATTTCTGCGACCACTATGCGGTCGCAGAATCACTCTGCGGACCGCATAATGGTCGCAAAGTGGACCAACAGAGGGGGAAGATTTGAAGAAAATCTGCGGTGCACTATGCGACCGCAAACCTGTTTTGCGGTGAATTATGTGACCGCAGAACAAGTATGCAGACCGCATAATGACTGCAGACCGGGTCAGTAACGTCCAGCCNCTGCGGACCGCATAATGTTCGCAAAGTTGAGCAGGAGGAGGGCAAGATTTGAGAAAAATCTGCGGTGCACTATGCGACCGCAGACTTGTTTTGCGGTGCATTATGCGACCGCATAACAAGTATGCGGACCGCATAATGACCGTAGAACAGGTCAGTAACGCCCAGTTTTAGAGGCCAAATTATGCGGCCGGTATGCGGACCGCATACCTGTTATGCGATCGCATATGCGACCGCATAACTTCGTCGGAGCTTCCATTCTTTCTAATTTTTAACCCGACCCAACTTCGATTTATAACCCTTGAAGCTCATTTTTGAGCCAAAATCTGATATTTTAGAGAGAGGTGAGAGCATTTTAGAGAGAGAAAGCGAAGACTTAGTCATTTATCCATCAATTCTTGTTCAAGGTTTGAAGATTTCACAAGGATCTTGCTAGGGCTTCAAAGAGGTAAGAATTTCTTTCCTCAATTCTTCAATTTCGGGTTTGGAG
The DNA here is from genome assembly GCA_000715115.1 of Nicotiana otophora. Classification (NCBI taxonomy): domain Eukaryota; kingdom Viridiplantae; phylum Streptophyta; class Magnoliopsida; order Solanales; family Solanaceae; genus Nicotiana; species Nicotiana otophora. The sequence goes on along the minus strand of AWOL01S0024677.1, from coordinate 168,539 downwards.
TAAAAATGGGTGATTTATAGTATGATTCTTGGGTGTAAGAGTATTATGTATACATACCAATAAGGTTGTGGAAAGATTGTTAAGTTCAAATGGGTAAGGGTTGGGTTGAAAATGGTAGAAATCTTCATAGGCTTTAATTGAAGATTTTGAGGGTCGAGTTGGTATCGAATTTTGGTAAAATTTGTATGGTTGGACTCGTGGTTGGATGAGCGTTCTTATTCTATAAATTTTGTCGGGTTCCGAGACGTGGGCCCTACGAACAATTTTTGAGTTAATTTCGGATTTTATTAGAAAAATTAGTATTTCCTTATGGAATTAATTACAATAATTCGTATTGACTGAATCGAATTAATTATGGCTAGATACGAGGCTTTCGGAGACCAATTCTCGTGGCAATGGCATAGCGGAATAAATAATTACACGGGTTGAGGTAAGTAACAATTATAAATCTGGTCCTGAGGGTATGAAACCCCGAATTTTGGTATCATGTAATTATTTTGGAGGTGGCGCACATGCTAGGTGACGGGCATGTGGGCGTGCACCGAGTGGATTGTGACTTGGTCCGTCTCGAAAAACTGTAAAGTTGAATAATTTATTGTTAGCTATATGATCTCTATGTGTTGAAGAAACTTGACTATAAATCATGTTAGAAATCATCCTTAGGCTATGTTATAACACTGTTGAGACCCGTAGAGGTCGCGTACTTGTTGAATTATTTGTTAATTGCTGTCTTGTACTCAGTCATAATTTTTCTTGTGTATTATACCTCAGTCTTTTTGGATATTTATTGATATACTATGTTATCTTTGTTTGTGCTGATCTTTGTGATTTCTGAGAGCCCGAGAGACTTGAGAGGTTGAGGACTGAGTAAGGCCGAGGGCCTGTCGGTGAGGTAAGAATATTATGGCACATGAGTTGCCCGTGCAGGATATTATAGCACGTGAGTTGTCCGTGCAGCACGTGAGTTGTCCGTGTAGATTATGGCGCTTGGATTGTAGGATCCCCTCCGGAGTCTGTACACACCCCCCAGTGAGCGCGGGTACCCATTGAGTGTGAGTGCTGAGGGCTGAGAGCCGAGTAATTGAGCTATTATGATAAGTTGAGTGATTGTTACCTGAAAGGCTGCACTTGCTTTGCATTTGTTGTTGCACTTGGTTGTTATCTATCATTGTTGTAAAATATCTGAAAGAATTTATATCCGAATTACTTGAAATTGAACTGTATAAAATTGATTTGACTTAAAATACCGGATTTGAAAGCATGTCTATTCTTTGCTGGAACTACTGAAAGTGAACTATAACTGTGTAGCTCGTCATTATCTTCAGTTCCTTAGTTATTATTGTTATTTGCTGAGTTGGTTGTACTGATACTATACCCTGCACTTCGTGTCCAGATCCAGGTGTTCCTGAACATAGCGGGTGTTGATCATTTCACGCAGTTAATTTTCAGGAGATTTTGAGGTAGCTACCGTGTTCCGCAGACCTTGTCTCTCCTTCTCTATCTCCTTGTTTACTGTATTTGGTCTCAGACTATTATAGACCACATTTTTCAGACTTGTACTCATATTAGATGCTCATATACTCTGTGACACCAGGTTTTTGGGAGTGTTGTATCGGAAATTGCTAGATTTTTGGTATTGTATTAAATGTTATATTTTTTTAAAGTTTAAAGGAAATCGTGGGTTATTGATGTTGTCGGGTTGCCTAGTACTGAGATAGGCGCTATCACGACAAGTTAGGATTTTGGGTCGTGACATTATCTTATCTTGATTTTATAAGACTGCGCAAAGAAGTTATGTTAGATTAGTACAAATTATAAAAGGTAAAATATTTATTAATTTTAAATTCCTAAATATTATAATTCTTACCTAGCTTGATAAGGAACGATTTAATATGTAAAATATTAATTGATTTTAAAGCATTAAATATTAAAACAATAATTTAAATTACAAGTTTGTCCGTTGTAAAGGATGTTAGTAAAGGATAAAAAATGCGAACAACATTTCGCTAAGGGCCTTCGTACTTTTAATATAGTATAGATATTCTTAAGTGACATAAACCCTTTAATTTCACATAGTAATATTATTATTTATGTTAGTACGAAATAATTTAAATAAATAAGATGTTAGGTATGTACTTATAATATATTTCCTTTGATATTATTGTAAAACATTTTATTTACTAATATGAAGATTTAAGTAGTTTAATTCAAAAGAGGTGTTGTTCTTCACTTGAACTAACTTTTGATGTTATTACGAAATAATAATCTATCAATTTTAAGTGAAAAATGAATGCCATGCAATCTAAATTAATAAGTGAATACTAGTAAAGCAAATAAAACGGACGCGAAAATATAGTATAAATTCAAAATAAAAACAAATTAACATAATATTCTTATGTAATATTACAACATAACATAAAATAAGTTTCAACATAATTTAAGTAAATATAATTCAAAAGAAAAGGAAAACATAACTGTCAAGACTCAAAATCTCACCCGCCGTGATGGCACATATCTCGATACTAGGTAAGTCGTTAATGTCACTAAATCACAATTTCTTTTAAGTTTGAAAATATAATATTTAAATACAATATAAAATCTCCCAAATACAAATACGAACACTCTCCAAAACCTGGTGTCACTGAGTACATGAGCATCTAATATGAATACAAATCTGGAAAAGTACGGTCTACAATAGTCTAAGACTACAATACAGTAATATAGAGATAGGGAAGGAGAGACAAGGTCCTGCGAAACACGGCAGCTACCTCTGAATCTCCGAAAAATCAGCTGTATGGAAGAATCAACACCCGCTATGTCCGGGAACACCTGGATCTGCACACGAAGTGCAGGGTTTAGTATGAGTACAACCAACTCAACAAGTAACAATAATAACTAAGGAATTGAAGAAAATGTCGAGCTACACAGTTACAGTTCACTTTCAGTAATTCCAGCAAACAAATAGACATGCTTTCAAATCCAGCAGTTTAAGTCAAATCAATTTTATGCAGTTCACGTTCATGTAATCCGGATATAAAATCCTTCAGAGATTTCACAACAATGAGTAGCAACCAAATGCAACAACAAATGCAAAGCAAGTACAACCTCTTAGGCAACAATCACTTAACTCATCACAACGGCTCAACCACTCGACTCTCCGCCCTCAACACTCACACTCAATGGGTAACCGTGCTCAATAGGAGTGTACAGACTCCGGAGGGGCTCCTACAGCCCAAGTGCTATAATCTGCACGGACAACTCACGTGCTGCACGGACAACTCACGTTCCATAATATAAATATCTGAAGTCGCACGGCCAACTCATGTGCTGCACGGCCAACTCACGTGCTGCACGGCCAACTCACGTGTTATAGTATAATATAAGGATCCGCACGGCCAACTCACATGCTGCACGGCCAACTTACATGCTGCACGGCCAACTCACGTGCTATAGTATAATATACGGATTTGCACGGCCAACTCACGTGCTATAATAATATATCTCACAATCAGGCCCTCGACCTTGCTCAGCCATCAATCTCTCCAGTCTCTCGGGCTCTCAGAAATCATGAATAATCAGCCCAAACAACAATGATATGATACATCAATAATGAATAATAGAGACTGAGACAAAATAACCAAGTAATTATGACTGAGTACAAAATAATAATTTAGGCAAATAATTCAACATGTACACGACCTCTATGGGTCCCAACAATACCAACATATAGCCTAAACATGTTTTTAAACATGACTTATAGTCAAATTTCCACAACACATAGAGAACACATAATTATCAACAAGTTATTCAACTTTACAGTTTTCACGGGACGGACCAAGTCACAATCCCCTCGGTGCACGCCCACACGCCCGTCACCTAGCATGCGCGTCACCTCCAAAATAATCACATGATTCGAAAATCTGGGATTTCATATCCTCAGGACCAGATTTAAAACTGTTACTTACCTCAAACCGTGTAATTCTTTATTCCGCTATGCCCTTTCTACGAGAATTGGTCTCCAAAAGCCTCGTATCTAGCCACAATTAATTCGATTCAGTCAATAAAAATTATTGTAATTAATTCCATAAGGAGATACTAATTTTTTCAATAAAATCCGAAATCAACTCAAAAGTTACCCGTGGGGCCTACATATCAGAACCCGAAAAAAGTTATAGAATATGAATGCTCATCCAACCGCAAGTCCAACCATATAAATTTCACCAAAATCCGACACCAACTCGACCCTCAAATCTTCAATTAAAGCCTATAAAGATTTTTACCATTTGCAACCCAATCCTTACCCATTTGAACTTAATAATAATTCCACAACCTTATTGGTATGTATACATAATACTCTTACACCCAAGAATCATACTATAAATCACCCATTTTTACTCCAAACCCGAAATTGAAGAATTGAGGAAAGAAATTCTTACCTCTTTGAAGCCCTAGCAAGATCCTTGTGAAATCTTCAAACCTTGAACAAGAATTGATGGATAAATGACTAAGTCTTCACTTTCTCTCTCTAAAATGCTCTCACCTCTCTCTAAAATATCATATTTTGGCTCAAAAATGAGCTTCAACGGCTATAAATCGAAGTTGGGTCGGGTCAAAAATTAGAAAGAATGGAAGATCCGACGCAGTTATGCGATCGCATAACAGGTATGCCATCCACATACCGGCCGCATAATTTGGCCTCCAAAGCTGGGCATTACTGACCCGGTCTACGATCATTATGCGGTCCGCATACTTGTTCTGCGGTCGCATAATGCACCGCAAAGTTTTCTCAAATCTTGCCCCTCTCCTAGTCTACTTTGCGACCATTATGCGGTCCGCAGAGTGATTCTGCGACCGCATAGTGGTAGCAGAAATGACCCTTTTCCTACAAAAAGTTTCCTAACACATCGGTGCGTTGTTCAACCCAAAAAATCCGGTCAACCTTTTCAACTTAAATTCTAAATCTTGGAACCGAACCCAAATCAATTACCCCGGCAAGCCAAATAACAACTGTAATTTATAATTTGAGCAGTAAATGGGGAAAGAGGATTATAATACTTAAAATAACCGGCCGGGTCATTACAATAACTCTATAACCTCATTCAACAATGAGATTCTACTTTAATAACGTCACTCATTATATGCTAAGTTTATTAATGATTCATTATTTTTAATATTAGGAGGAGTAGTTTCAAAACTACAATAATAGCACAATTATGCTAAATGAAGAAAATAAAAATATGAGTAACTACATGGAATCACAAAAAATAAAGGTTAGAAAATGAGAATATTATTTACATATTAAAAAGTAAGCTATCATTTTAACATAGTTAAGTTTTGCATATAATCTCATCCAATAACAAAGTTCAACTTTATCGACATCACTCATTATAAGTCAAGTTTGTGGACAACTTATTCTTTTTAAGATTACAAGGTATAAGTTTTTAGAATAATTAGAATAATAACATAGCCAAGTGTAATAAAAAATATAAAAAATAATTAAGAAATAAATAAAATATGAGAAATCATGTAGAAACACGTGAAGTAAAGGTTGGGAAATGAGAAATAAGGAAATAAAAATAAATAATGTGAAAACATAATATTTGAAAAAAGAATTTAAAAAGTTAAAAAAATAAATTAAAAATAAAATAGAATAGAAATAAAAAGTAAATTAAAAGAAAATAAAAGAGATTCAAAAAGATTACCTGGTAATTACACCATGTAATTAATTACCAGCAATTCTCAGCTTCCCCTTGAGAATTGCAGAGTGTAATTACATCCCTTCAATTACACCCAATTACATGCTGACCAAGTAATACAAACATGTCAAAACTGTGTAATTACACCCAATTACACCCAAATCCAATTACAGGGTGGCTTTCCAAACAGGCCCTAAAAGACCCTTAAACGTTTTTCATAAAATCAATATTATAATGAGAGACAACCCCCCCCCCCCCCCCCCCCCCCCCCCCTCCCCCCCAAATTACACCCAATTACATGGGGTAGTTGACGAGGTGACCTCTTTTCAAACTTGAATTGGCCAAGTGACTTTCAGATTTTAATTATCGTAGAATTGATCTTCATGCTTAATTAATGGTTAAGTGGGATTATAAAGTGAAGGGAGGAAGTTGAGTCTTTATCCCTAAAGTTTTAGTTATTACACTTTGGCCCCAACTTATATAAATCTAATGTTACTAGATTTAAAAACAAATCCATCCCTTCCTGCCTCATCAACCGCCCCAATCCCCATTTCCCACGGCTAATTCCTCCATTGCAGCTTGTTTTTCTTGCATTCAACATACAGCGGTCGTCTCCCTTCTTCCCAATTCCTCTCAAAACTTCGTTCTTTTGATTTAACATTTACTTTCAAGAAATCGATAATTTGGAATTTTTTCGGATCTGTCGAATTTGGGGAAGAGATTGGTGGTACATTGGATTGATAATTCATTCCAAGTGGTATATTGTGTACCTCCTTCATCTGGTAAATATTTTCATCTCATCGTTTTCGTCATTGTTAATTTGGGTTTCTACAAATTTTTTCTTGCACGCAAAATTTAGCATCATTCCGAGTTGAATTGATAGGAATTGGACGCACGGAAGTGTTTCTAGAAGTTTTTGCATTTTATAATTTGATTCATGCGTTTTGGCATCCGATTCGTATTTCTAAATGTTATTTTGGTATTTCGATCATGAGAGCGGGTCCATAGTATGTTGTTGGATGTGTGACTGTTATTGGATGGGGTCCCGGGGGCCCCTGATGCGAAACAGACTGGAATCAGACTCGGATATTTGCATGAGGGACTGTTGGTGCACCAGCTCTGGTGCGTCTGCACCTGCCTGATTTTGGCCGCAGGTATGAGCTCGCAGAAGCGAGCTATTGACCGCAGAAGCGGCCTGGCATAGACTGGCCAGTTGTCCCAGACGCGGAGCAGGAACCGCACATACGAACTCGCAGGTACGAGGAAGTCGATCACAGAAGCGGAAGGGGGACCAACCGGCCTGGGTTTGCAAGTGCGGTGCGTTCGCCGCAGAAGCGGGCTCGCAGAAGTGAGGCTTTGCCCGCAGATGCGATAATGGAAGACCCGGGCATGGTCCATAACTGCGATGATTTTGTCCGCAGAATCGGAGCCGCAGGTGCGACAGTGCGACCGCAGGTGCGAAAATCGCTGAAGGCAGTGAGGTCCATTTAACGTCGGGACTTAGGCTATTTTCGTTCATGTATTTCACTTCTTGGATGAGTTTGGTGCTCTTTGAAGAGGGGTTTTCACCTAGCACTTTGAGGTAAGTAATTTCTATATAAGATAAGTTTAATACATGCATTTTGGATAGATTCTTAACACATAAATTATATAAATTGTGGGTTTAGTTAATAAACTTAGGTTTTGATAAAAATGAGATTTAACCACAAAAATAATTATGGAATTAGGTAAAAATTATATATTTGAGTTCATGAGGTTATGGGTAACATTTCTCTTTGAAAATTTCCGGAATCCGGGCACGTGGGTCCGGGGGTGAATTTTAGAAATCTTGCAATTTACAACAACAATAACAACAACCCAGTAAAATTCCACTAATGGGGTCTGGAGAGGGTAGTGTGTACGCAGACCTTACCCCTACCCCGAAGGAGTAGAGAGGTTGTTTCCGAAAGACAAAATCTTACAATTTGGGTTGGGTAATTACTCTAATAGTTAAATTACGAACTTGTGAATGTATATTGATTAACTTATACAATAGTTTGCTAGTTTCAGGTTGTTTGGCACCAAGTTGAGGATTTAGAGCCGATTTGTGGACCGGAAGTGAGCTTGAGAACGAGGTAAGTCTCTTGCCTAACCTTTTAAGAGGTAACTCATCCTCTAAGGTATATCTTATTGTGTATTAGTTGTGTGGGGAGCTACATACACACTAGGTGACGAGAGTCCGTGCGTAGCTATATTCCATGAGATGTGCGGGTAGTCTTAGATCCACATCATGCTTTAATTGTACTGTTATATTTATTATGCATATTATTTGTATTAAATAGAGCTGAGACTAGGGATTTTAAAGTTGCAAATTTCCAATTTAGATTTCTTATTTTTGGGAATAATTGAGGGATACATAATAACTCTGAGAAATCCATGTCCTCTCGCATCGCAAGTAGTTCCGCGAGCAAGGTAAACTTCTCTACTCTTATGGAAGCGGGTTGTTAGCCCCGGTAGTATAATAAATGCATCTATAGTTCGTGTCGTTCGACCCTCGGTAGTGTACAGTATTCTGGATAGGGTCGTACGACCTCGACATAAATCGTGCATGATAATACTCGGAGCCCGATTTCACTTGATATTATATTATGGCATGAGAGGTTATAATTTATATAATGACCGAAATTGATTTGAAGTTAGTAAGTGTTAGTTGGAGATTTTGGCATTTACTTTTAGTTAAAAAATCATTTATTCACTGCTTGCTATTGTGTTATTATTATTATTCACATGTTCTATGCCTATTTAGAATTTCTGTATTTTATTTGTTGGCCTATAGTAAGTATCGATGTCGACCCCTCGTCACTACTTCTTCGAGGTTATACTGGATATTTACTAGGTACATGTTGTTTATGTAATCACGCTACTCTTCTGCACGAATTGTGCAGGATCTGAGGCAGGTGCATCTAGTAGTCATTCAGGCACGCATCCTCGTTACCCTGACGCTTAGTAGTGAGCTGCTTTCTAAGACCATTCTGTAGCACTCGCAATCTCTTTTTTGTATTTACTTTCTGTCTATTTTATTTTAGAACTTAGCATAGGTATTTTGTATATTCTACTAGTTGCTCATACACTTGTGACCCGGGGTCTTGGGAATATGCTAGTAGACACTTCATGGTTTTTGTTATTTATTTTTCACATCTTGCTTTTTCCTTGGTTCACGCTTTAATTCATTATAATTTTCCACTTCTCATTCACTTAATAAATAAAATCAACTATTTAAAATTATTAAAAAAAATAAATACATGGCTAATTCATCGTTAGCTTGCCTAGCAGCGACGTTGGGCGTCATCATGGCCTATAAGAGAAATTGGGTCATGACAATATTTTGGTGAATGGTTTGAGGGGCCAACTAGTTGGAACTGGAATTCCTATACAAAGGTTACAGTACCTATCCGTATACCTAGCAATTATAAATTTGACGAATTTGTTGATGTCATCATTAAACGTGGAAAACTAACATGTTCCAGAGAAATGTGAATATTACATATATGCTTAGATCTGCAGCGAAGAGGAACAAGAATCCTCCTTCCTTCATTAAGAATGACAATGATATGCAATCGTACCTCCTTGATGTTACAATTGATGGTATGAGGCCTTGTTTGAGGATATTTGTGGCTGAAAATGAGTTTGAAGAAGGGGCCAAAGTTCCTGTTGAAAGGTCTCATCAAGATTCAAATGTCGCAGCTGCACCACCAACACAACCACCAATTTTAGAACTAGAGGAGGAAAGAATAGTGAAAGATGGCTTCAGTGGATTTAGTGATGACTTCCATGATTTTGGTGACAATGAAATGAACTCGTATGGTCCGGAAGATGCAGATGGAGCGGAAGATCTCCCAGATGTTGTCGGTCTGGCAGCTGGAGATGAAGGCTTGGTGGACTCGTTAGCTACACAACACAGCCACCCTGACGGTACACGTTTTTTCCTTAGGAATTATTTTGACAACAAATTGGATCTAATGAAATAGTTGGAGATTGCTTCTGTGAAAATACATTTTACGTTTCGTATGAGGAAGAGTAGCAGTAAATTAACTTCAGTGGAATTCTGAGATGTGAGTTGTACGTGGAAGTTACGCGCTTTAAAGTGTGAGAGTTCTGATAGGTTTTATATTACCAAGTACCATGGTGAGCACATATGCAGGGTACAACACATATCAAGCCGTCATCCTAATGCGTCGTCGAAGACTTTGGGTGCATATTACGAGGAACGGTATGTAATGGCAAAGGCCCATCCCCGTCGGATTTGAAAGATGTTATTTTTGTAAATTTTAATCAAAATCTTACTTATTGGAAGAGCTGGAAGGTAGGTGAAATAGCTAAGGCTATGATGAGGGGCATGCTTGTTGGTAGCGTATCGCCATGTTATGATGTCCGATAATGAAGGAAGTATTGTTGATTTGAAGGTTGATCATAAATGGCATTTTCAATATTTTTTCTTATCTGTTAGAGCTTTCATTAAGGGATCCGCGCATATGAGAAAGGTTATTGCTGTTGATGGGAAATTTCTGAGTGGAAGGTATGGAGGCTGCTTATTGTCTGTTGTGGCACAAGATACAGAGAATCATATTTTTCCAATTGCGTTCTGTATAATTGATAAAGCGTGCGATGATTCTTGAACCTACTTTTTTGAACAATTGCGGCACATTGTTGGCGACAGTGATGAATTGTGCATTATCTCTAATCGGCATCTGTCTATTGGGAATGACTGCAAAACAGTTTCTACCGCCGCTCATCATGGTTTTTGCATGCGCCACATTGCTGAAAATATGCGCAAGAGGTTTCATCGTGAAATTTTTATTAAGTATTTCTTTTCTGCAGCACAGTCATACAGTACTGAGGAATTCTTTGACCATTTTTAGCAACTGCGTGATAAAAGCAGGGAAGTAGCTAACTGCCTCGCGAATGAAATTGGGTTCCAAAAGTTGAGCAGGGCCTTCTTTACAGGAAACCGATACGGCATGTTGACAACAAACATTGCAGAATCGTTTAACGCAATTCTTAAGGACCAAAGAGACTTCCCGACCATTGGCATGTTCAATCATATTATTCGAAAGTTTGCAAAAAGTTCGAGGAGCGGCGTAATGAAATGAAAAATGTTTTGACTCTCTTTGTTCCTTCTACTGAAAAGAAGATTAGGAATAATATGGTTATCAGCGATGCGCTCCAGGTGCATCAATTAGATAATAACAAGTTTAGCGTCGTCGGGCATGGAAGGGATGCAGTAGTTGATCTGGATTTGAACACCTGGTCTTGTTGTCAGTTTGATTTGAAAAAACTACCCTGCCCACATGCAATGGCAGCTTTGAGATTGAGCTTTGGGGATGGATATGGTTCCTCCATTTATGATCACTCATCTCCGTTCTATAAGGTTTTAACATATTTGGCTACATATGATGGAACCATTCACGCAATCACTACAGAAGAGAAATGGGTGGTGCCTGACGAGATTCAATCTACAAAAATACTTTCACCCGATGTCGAGCCTACAAATGGTAGAAGGAAGTTTAAGAGATGGCCAAGTATTTTAGAAACTAGTTCTTCTGGTTGCAGGAAGAAAGGCAAAAATAAATGTTCCATTTGCAAAGAACTTGGCCACAAGAAAACGACTTGTAAAGTATTATTGCAGCATTCTTGATCTTTTAGCTACTGGTGTTATAATAAAGATAATTAACTCTTTTAATATTCTAAACTTATTGTTTGTAATCACTTGTTGTTTCTACTAGACTTGTTGTTTCTACTATCAACTGTTTCATTGTACATCATAGACTATTGTTTTATAGTCAACCACCAACATTATCAATTGCAGACCTATGATCTAGAGTCAACCTTCCCTTATTTTAAGAAGAAGTCATGTGACTAAGTTGTCTTATAGACTACTGTTTCGTTGTCAACCACTCACGTTGTCTATTGTAGACCTATAATCTAGAATCAACCTCCTTATTTTAAGGAGTCATGTGACATACTTATTTCCTATTTTACGATCAACCCTCTTATTCTATCTTCAACCATGTGTAATCAATCAATGTTCTATTGTCAACCCCCATCGATATTTTCAATTTAACCAAAACTTGTTGCGCTGGTTTAGGTAGTCTATTGACAACCACTGGTTTAGGTAGTTAATTTAATGTCTAATGTTAATAACATATGGCAGCCAATATGAAAAAGAGTTGTATAATTAACTGAACTACATCGAATAGACTGATGCAAAACATCAATTCATTTCTCAAAACACTCAACAGTCACGTCATTTACCAAAAATCATATGGAAATGCACTATTTAGTGTCAAAGTTTGCCTATAAATACACTGAATCTGATGGAAATATTTATTCAACATTCTTCCAAATAGCCCAATCACTTAACAGAGAAATGCCTCTGAGGCTAATGCCAAGCATGGATGCTATTTTAATCAGGGAATCAGTGGATAGGCTCTTCCGAGAGATCCAAGAAGACAGGGTGAGGCAAGAGAGGAACATTCTCCGTATAGCACGCATGCTGCAGATTCTCCTTCGTAGGGCAGGTGCAAATACTGACCACTATGTTAGTCCAGGAAATTCTCCTCCCCGTGATCCTTCTCCCCCCGCAGTTTAATTGTTCTTTTTAGTTAATGGGAAAAAATGTATGTTGCTGTGAGGGGAGTTATTTAATTAAAATATTAAGTTTTTGTCTATTTAATTTTCTGCCCTATTGTTTTGAATTTTGTTGCCTTATTTTTTTTATTTTTATGCTTTTGTTGTTTTGTTTTATTTAACAACACTTAAGTGCAAAAAGGCCCCAAAATGAAATAAAGAGGTTCCAATAGAAACATACAATTCAGGGGATATAAATTTCAGTCTTTCAAATATTTAAATTTCCAGCCAATGAATTGAAATTTTCATAATGGTTTTTGAATAAACCTATAGTATATAGTCTACCCCACTGGTGGTTTATAGATCCATTATAAATGTAAACTATAGACTTACATAGTAAAGAATTAAGAACGGTATATCAGGCATAGGGGTAATTCTTCGATTATTAGTTGTTCGTTAGTGTAAAATATTAATTTAGTTACTTTAAATCAAAAAAGGACAATTATTTGTGAATAACTTAAAGTTGTAAACATCTAATTCAATAAATTACAAACTTTGAATTGGATAAAATTGATTACTATAACGTATCAATTATATCGGTATCAACCTAATCCCATAATGGGTGAAAATAATTTTCATTATATAGTCAATGAATATTATTACAAGATAATGTTAAGGCAATGTATGCAATTTGAAGACTAAATACCTATTATAATCGATCATAGCATTACTTAATATCAACACATGTTGATATTACAACCCAATAATCAATATACAATATTCATACTTAGAGGCATTACTTGTTGACAATACTTCATTAGACAACACTTTTATACTTAGAGGTCTTCCTTCTTGAGTTGTTACATATTCTAGAAAGACCAACTCTTAATGGTATGAAATACACCACTATGTATAATAACTTTAAATGTTCCATGATGTTTAATAAGATGTTTAAATGTTATAAAATTAAAAACACCAATGTCGAACGTGGTGTAATCCTTATTTTAGTGAATTCTCGACCATCAGTTTACCCTCGACCCCAATAAGAGTTGAGGATGAAACCCCAAGTTGACACTCGCCCATTAAGAAAGTTGATTGATTTATGCTGAATGTCCAGGGTTGGGGTTAGGGTTCAGGGTGTATAAACTATTAAAGAAGTTTATCAGCGACTACTGATTGATGGAAGACAACTAGTGTTGTTCAGTAAATTAAAATATGTCCACGTGGACTATCCCTAACCATACATTTATTGACACGTTGAAATTACCCATTTGACCCATTTAAAATTACCCATTTGACCGGCCATGTGATCAAAATAAAATTGATCACATTTCAACCATATTTTTTTGACCCGCTCAAATTAACCCATTTGGCCCAAAACAAAATTGATCACAGTTCAACCCCAATTTTTACTTCCGAAATACATTATTCAAACAATTAAAGGAAAATGAGTTAAGGGTAGAGTGCATCCTTTGGGTCGAGAAAGAATTATCACTGTGGCATGGCTGCAAGTCAATTTATAGCTATAACTCCGGTGAATTCGGCATTTCTCAAAATATTCCAAAACTAAGGTAAGATGAATTCTACAGATTTGCCTCTTTTTAAGTTTAGGGATTTAATTTTACAAATAAATTATTTTTTCCATTTGATTCAATAGCGTAAAAGATATCAATTTTGGGAATGGGACGATGATCTACTAGATCCAAGGACTGCTGACCTTATCAGTAGTTTGAAGTCTGAAAAAGACACTCTTAAGCGTGAAAGGATCGTTCCGCAGATGAAGGTGACTGAACTTGAAAATATATCTGCAATGGATGTTCATGAGGAAGATGATGGTGATAGAGGGATTGAAATAGAAGAAGGGCATATTTCTCTAAATTATACAGTTAGAGGGATGGTTAAGATGAATGAAATGAGGCTCAATAAGTGGGTAATGCTCTTGTGCGGCGTTGTCTTGGATGATGAAGTGAGAAGAAGAACATTGTTTTGTTGGAAGTATTTTGGATCATGTGATGTTGCACTGATGTAATGTTAAATTTGTTGAAGTTATTAAACGTGACATTGAGTCTATTATGTAACCAAGTAGCTAGTTTATTAATGGACCCAGCGTCTATTACGCAACCTCTGAGTTATGCCTGATGCAATGTTATATTTGATCAAGCTATTAGTACTAGACACATTGTCGACTACACAACCATGTAACTAGTTTATTATTAGACACATTGTCTATTATGCAACCAAGTAGCTGCATGTTGTTAATACAATAAGGAAGTGCTAAGGAAACAAAAATTACAGCATCAGCAGTTAATAAGCAGCAAGGTAGTTTCATTACATACAGGTAGATGCAAATATTATAATTACTACAAGTTCACCCAAACTAAATTTGTCCCATGACCAACACAACTTGAAATTTCAATGATAAAACTAAGAAGGGTCCATCCTTCCCCTGAAGATATCAACTGCAAATGTTTCCCTGAACAACTCCATTCTCTTGTCATTAAGTTGATCCAACGGCGTATCAGTTAGCAGGAAGTCAATAACCTTCACTAAATATGCTCCACTTCTTTCACTATATTAATCAAAGACACAATTAATTATTAAAGAAACCAGAAGAATGAGTAAAACATAATGGATGACACATTTAATTTACCTTTGCCGAATGGCTGCCACATCCATAGTACACTCCCAGGACCATTTTTTCGTAAGCACATCTTGGCCTAAGTCTGCAAACTGGCCAGTTTTCATCAAAATCCTAGGCATCACGAGTGCAAGGGGTTATTGTCACGACCCAAAATCCACTATAGGTCATGATGACGCCTAACGCCGCCAGGCAAGCCAACGATGATTGATCAACTTCATTACTTATATTATTACTTTTGAAATCATAATTTTAATTAAGGAAGGAAATTTACGCTTTTAAATCCACGGGAACGAACAATAATTAGTAGTTTATAAAAGGAATGAAAGGAGATAATAATATATAAATCCGTAAGCATCAACTAGCATATCCCAAAACCTGGTGTCACAAGTGCATGAGCATCTACTAAGGAGTACAATAATAATACAACCTCTGTTTAGAATACAAAGTAGACAGGTGAATATAAATAACTCTGATAGAGACTCTATATACTGCGGATCATAACATAGAATGCAGTTCACCGTAAAGTCCCCGCAACAGCCGCGCCTTTGAGCCCAAAAGACCATAAAACATATGCATATACCTGCACAATATGTGCAGCGTGAGTACGTAAATCAACGTTGTAATACCCCGAAACTTTTTATAGAACTTAAGTTTAAAGCCCGATAAAATTTGCAAAGAAAATAATGTTTCATGGTGCCGGAATAGGATTACGTGTTTGAGGATTATAGAAATTCTTCGCGGCTCAGACCTTTTGGGTTGAACAATGCATGGGAAAGTAAAGGAAACTTTTTGGCGAAAAAGTGCATTTCTGCGGTCCATTATGTGACCGCATAATGGCCGCAGAGTGAGGCAGTTAATTGGGTCAGTTGGAAGCAATTATGCGGTCGACTATGCGACCGCATAACTGTTATGCGGTGTACTATGCGACTGCAGAACAGTTATACGGACCGCATAGTGACCGCAGACTCAGGCAGATATTTGGTCATTTTGGACACCAATTATGCGACCGATATGCGGTCCCCATAACCATATGCGACCGCAGAACCTATTCCGGAGCTTTATTTTTGGGTTTTTAAAACCCGACCCTATTTCGTTAAATACTCTTTGGGTCATTTTTGAGCTATTATCTGACATTTTAGAGTGAGAGAGGATGCCCTAGAGTGAGAAGGTGTTCTCCAATATTTGTTCTTCAATTCTTGCTCACGTTTTGAAAGATTAAGAAGGCAAGCTCACTAGGTCTTCATCCTAGAGGTAAGATTCTACACCCTAAACCCTAATTTCGAAATCATCTGAATATGGGTAATTAGCAAGATAATGTTTAGGCATGAGAGTTGATTATTTTATATGCATGTGATATCAAGGGGTGTAGGAAGATTGTTGAACTAAGCATGGTAAAGAGTGGGTTGTGGGATGATGGAATCCTCCATAAAAGGGACCTTGAAACCTTATGCACGCCTTGTGTTTGATAAAATGCTCAAATGAGCTAGAAACATGATCATCTTCCTAATTATGGTTCTATTTTGTTATGTCTCAAATAGATTGGGATTGCTAGAATTTTCGAAACGTTGTAGTAATTTAAGGAAAGCTCAATTGAGTTATGTTGGCTAAACTTTCTCTCTTGGAATTGAATTCCATAATGTTTTCGTGAGTTTCAAAGTATGGGTTGCGTGTTAAAATATGGTGGCTTGAATCGTATTTCAAATGAAAGCTAGTATGCCAAATTGTGTGAGAAAATCTCAATATTCTTAAGACTCTTAATTGCTCATATATGTACCTAAAGTCTTGATTGAGAATGTCTTATTGTTGATAACCTATAAAGGTGGTTAGAAGTAAAATAAGTAAATTGGGAATATAAAGTTTGGCCAACGTGACAATAGTGAAAGTTATACTTGTGACCAATGGTGCCAATAAAATGAAATAATGTGAGAAAGATTATGAAATGAGATTTGACTCAACTATTCCAAAATTTACTTCGATAATATAATCAGCTAAAAGCTTATGAACTCAAGTGATGCCCATATGTGGCTATTTTAGCTAATGTTATGCTTTATAAGAAATTTTCAATGTGTTTTGCGTTCTTACATATTCGTGAGTGGAAATTGTGTATGATTTTAACGTGTACTTTGATTGCCAATCATTTCACTCCATTTATTGGAAAGAAATCGATCGTGTTTAAAGCCTTCATTACTAATGAAGTTAAATTTGTGATTTCCGGAATATTCTACTTGTTGATAATTATGATGATGATCTATGAAAGGGAAGAAATGAAAGTGTGGAATATGAAATACGGCCATTGCGCCATGAATAAAGAATCATATGTATG
>AWOL01S0024677.1:122334-150233 GCA_000715115.1 Nicotiana otophora | reverse complement strand
TATATATGTACGGTATGAATAAACACTATGGACGGTCTATGAAACGCATAAGTGTATAATATGATATGTGAACACTAAGGACGGTCTAATGAGACACATAATTAATGCAGACAATAGGTACCCCTTTTGTTGTCCTTGTTTGTACAAGTTGTTTCAATTACATTATATTATGTGTTCCACATATAGATCATATGGGCATTCTATTTTGAAAGAGGATTTCTAGCTGTACATACTAGTGTTATTCGACAGTACTAATGTCCCTTTTGCCGGGGGCGCTGCATCTTTAATGGATGTAGGTGGTTCTACAGCAGGTGGCATTGATTAGTGATAGCAGTACACTCCTTTCAGTTGATTTGGTGAGCCCCACTTTATTTTGGGGTCATGTATCTTTTGTTTCTCATGTACTTTATGGCTGAGGTATAGCCGGGGCCTTGTTGCCAGCATTTTCATATTACTCTTCAGTTGTACTTAGAGGCTTCGTAGACAGGTTGTGGGTGGTATTTGATGTTGTGAATTGGATTAGAACTGTTGGTATTTGGCAACATTTTTCTCATTAAATCTATAAACTCATACTATTTTGGAAATATTGAATAATGCTGTTAATGGGAATGAAATGGAAGCGGTTAATGAAATCTCTTCAGTATTTGATTAACAGAGTACATCTCCTCTTTATTCATTAATGAATTTGGGTAGAATGAAATCTAACAGGCTTGTTCAGTCGGGTTCACTCGGTCGAGCGCCGGTCGCGCTTCTCGGTTTTGGGGCGTGACAAACGCGTACCCAGTAAGTATCTAGCCTAACCACGGAGAAGTAGTGACAAGGGGTCGACATCGACACATATACTGGTCCAATAAATCATGTACAGTAAGAAGTAAACAAGTATGAGGAAGAGTAAATAAATGGTAAAAACCAATATAAATATGAGGTACAATCCTTCTCTGAACGGTAAACTCAAGCTCTCAATTAGCAGTTACCTCCTCAACTGGAGTATATATAAAATGGACCCCAACAGATAGGTCATCACAATTCAAATCAGGAAAAACACACGGATACACTGGTTTCTTGGAAAATATTACGCACGAAGCTACCGAGGCGATCGGCCCGATCTATAAGAGTGATTTATAGAAATGTCGCGGCGAACGACCCGATCCCATCATAATGTGTGCACTTCCAAGGGTCGAACGACACGAACTATAGATGCATCTATTATACTGCTGAGGCGAATGGCCCGCTCCCATGAGAGTGTGATACATAATCCTGCCGAGGCGAACGGCCCGATCCCATTAGAATAAGAAGCTTTAACGGGTCCCTGACCCCACTCACGAATAAACGTATGAGTTGTGAATTTTAAGGAAAACCTTGCAATGAATACGCACAATGCAGGCGAAATTCATAAGGGAAGCACAAATTATTCCTCGGATTATCAAGTAGCTCGTCACATCTCTACAATAGCGAGTCTATCACCCTATGCAAGTCTAGTCTCAAGTTGTAATGCAAAATAAAGGAACTAAAGGAGAAAAGATAACTCAATTAGTACAATTATAGCATGGCGTGAACCTAAGTCTACCCGGACATAATCAGGAATTCTAGCATATGCACGGACACCCGTCACCTCATATGTGCGTAGCTCCCACGACATGTAGCACATAAGAACATAACACATACAAGGTAAATTCCCTCTCACAGGGTTAGACATGAGACTTACCTCGCTCCGACGTTCCATAACCAGCTCCAACACCACTCTAACACCTCAAACCGATGTTCGTCGCTCCAAAACTAGTCAAACAATGCTCAAACCAATAAAAATATACTCTAATACTCATAATAAATCAATTCATAACAATTTTCAACTCCGCCCGATAAAGTCAATAAAGTCTACCCTCGGGTCTACGTGTCCGGATTACGAAAATATTTGAAGATAAACTTTACCCATAACACCACAAACTAAAATATATAATTTAATCCAAATTCCACGTCCAATTGCGTGGTCAAAATTCAAAAATACCAAATTCTAGGTTTTCCACCAAAATCCCAATTTTCTACTAATTTCTATGTTTAAATCCATATGTAAACCATGTATTTAACTCACAATATGAAGAAATCGCTTACCTAGTGGTGGGTGACGGAGAAGCTCCTTCAAAATCCTGCCAAGCTCGGCTCCCATGGAAGATTTGAGATAAAATGAGCCAAAACCCATTTTGCAAACTTATACACTGCCTAGGCGACCTTCATCGCGAACGCGTCACTGCCCTCGTGTTTGCGAAGCTCAACAAACTCAGGCCCAGAAATTCTTCATCGCGAACGCGGCAAGTCCCTCGCGTTCGCGAAGCACAACCTGCTTTAGACCCCAATTTCCTCTTTGCGAACGCAAGACAGAGCTCGCGAACACGAAGCTTTGCCAGCTTTCCCTTCGCGAACGTGTCTGCCCAATCGCGAACGCGTCTGCCTAATAAAAGCTTCCGAAATCAGAATTTTCTTTCCAAGTCAACTCCGAAGTTCCCAAAATTCAATTCCGACCACACGTACAAGTCATAATGCCTAAAGTGAAGCTACTCAAGGCCTCAAACCGCTGAACGACACACTAGAGCTCAAAACAATCGGTCGGGTTGTTACATTCTCCCCCACTTAAACTTATGTTCATCCTCGAACGTGCTAAGAACTGCTCCGGGGTTGTCCAAAATCACTATTTAACACCTCGTGCACCTACCCTTGCCACCACAACCCAGTTGAACATATTAGCTCGAGCCATACTGAAGATCCTCTCTTTTACCTTAGCCAACAAGCCTTAGGGCTAAATTCCAACATCCGAAATCCACCATGAGACCTGATTCCAACATACAAACACCGCATCAATCACTAGACACTATACCCAACATAACCATGCTCCTCCGCTGAAATAACACCATGCACCACATAAGTCGCTTGACCATAATAACATCCTCCGACCACAATAACTGCAATTTCACGAACCCGGTGGCCGCAATACACCTCATAACACATATAAACCCTGTTCCAACTCTCGCAATACTGCCACGACGAAAGAGATGTGTAGAAACTCATAACCACCTGCCGAATCAACAAACCATGGAGTCTCTCCTCCTGAAAAGAACCATTAACTCATTCTGAACTGAATGACGCTATTTGCTCTTTAATATGCCTTATAAAAATCTGATTGCACTGATTTCAGGTCTAATAATCTTGTCTCACCCAGTACAAGCTGCTCGGACAATAAGCCACCTCAACACTGCCAAAAATCTCATATGACGCCATCAATGCGCCAACAAGCTACAAACTCGAATGTGATACATAAGGAAAAATGAACTCTGGAAAAGAACTACCCTGCCCGCGTGACGAATAAAACGGTCGAACCGATACTATGAACCCTTCTCAGAAAATGGGAAACAAAATAAACAAGATTAGATATAGGGAACCATACTCCACATCTCACTGTTGTGGCATGTAACCCGATCCACACATGGTAGCGTTGCGGCGTGAAACCCGATCCAAACATGATACCGTTGTGGCATGTAACCCGATCCAAACAGCATACCTGTGGCGGCGTGCCACCCGATCCACACATAATAATAAATAGAGAAGTACCCATCAAGCCAAAATGCTTACACCTATGAGATACCTGAATATAGACCACAAGCATGACAAGTGCAAAAATATAGCCCTAGGGAGACGGATAGCACCATATGCTACAAAACCCAAGCACAACTAAAGTGCGATAAATGACCTGCATCTCGAGAGCCATCCCGTTCATATAACACCACAAGCTACACGGGACCACGACACATGTATGAATAATTAAGCTGTCTCACAACCTACATGGCACAATAGAGTATCACATGGAATAGTTGACGATGGGAATAACATCCAACACTCGAAGACTCCTCCATAAGCAACGCTATGCTGAATGAACACATTCGACCTGATGTAGAGCACACATTCACATTAGACCAACCAAAGGACCTTAAATCGATTCTGATCATACCATACTGGGCCAACACTCTTTTAAGGATCCATAATGGCCCTATTCATGACATACACGAGCATCCGTACAGTCCAGAACAAACTTCCATAGTCCACAACCAAATGAATAGAGCGCCCTTCAGGCATAAGCTCTCACATTAGCGACAGTACCAAAATCTTCATACTTGGTTTCAATCCTTAACAATCAAGTGACTAACATGTCACACTTATACAGGTTTCCCCGTGGGATACGCTCCCACGACCTTCCGCACCAAATAGCAAAGTCTGCACATCCATACCACCAACCATACTAATGTTGTAAAGCAAATCAAGAATCCGCAAATCAGTACACAAAGCCTCTTACACAGGACACCGTTCTCAGGTGACACTAAAGAAATGCCGCTACACGAGAGTACAAGAATTCATCATAACCCCTGAACTACTAGTAGAATAAACACTTCATTGGCTAGAAACCTTTCACTTAGCTCATTTCAGAAGAACCAATGCAACACGTAACTGAATTCCCAAACTGCAGAAAATACAAACCCCAAGTCGTGATCTAAACCGACATAACTCTTCCGGAATCCATTTACATAACAAGGACATTTGAATCAAATACCTCCCAAATAAATCAAGTTATGGTAGCTGTCAAGCCCGCACGTATAGCCACGAATCACCTGTATAGCTCACATACCAAAGGAACTGATCATTGCCATAATCATGCTGATTCAAATCATTACTAACCGACCCAACTTCTTCCAATTACTCTTGACTTGCCTTAGAAATAATAATAGCTCCATTCAAAAATATAACGAACTCAATCAACACCCATCCCGAGTGACCCGAATCACGAGATCACATCGCCTCAATACTCATGAACTATCTCATACCCTCCTTATGCGCACAATAGCATCTCTAACTGGCATACCCATTCTGAAAGATCTTCTACGAATACGAAGTAGTTTCTACCATTCCTTCAATATTTCCCCGCATATCTAATCATAACATAGGAATTTCCCCAAGTATTCCTCACACTCTACTACAAAATCCCGGTCTTCAGTCACATAATGGACCCCTAAAAATCCTTAGACGCTGCACCTTAAATTTTTGAATCCATTAGAATCGTTGTTGAGAGTCACCCACTCTGACCTGGTCCGAATACAACCAAACTCCGATGCTCTGCTAGCACATGAGCACCCTCTCAAAGAAGCAACTGGCTGAATTCTTTTCCTTGTACATCACATCCACAAGAAGCATAAACTCTGAGTCTTCCCAAAACCTGCACCTGAATCGACAAGGTGAAATATAGCACACATTCATCAAGTTCTTTGCTCGAATTACCCCTGATGTTTTCATTTCTTAGTCACAAATAATCCACCAATTCACCGATAACCAGAAACCGCACAAGCAGATAACAACACGATCCAATCGTAGACGGGGGGATCCCCCACTTAGCTTTAAAAATAGTTACATAAATCTAGAACCCATAAACATTTCTCCTACTCAATTACCGTGATATCGCACTGCTAACTCGCCAAATTTCGCGTAATCTCTTGTTAAACTTTTCATGAATGTTCAGAATTTATTAGCCACAATTGCATACTCGACCTCCTGCTGGGTAGTAAGTAGAACTTCTTCGCAAAAACTTCATAAACATCATGTAAGCACTAACATGTTCACAGGAGATAGCCCGCCGGTGGAATTCCATACCGACATCTTCCAATGACGTTGCACAGGGTACAACCTCTACAAAATCAGTAAGTCCTTTTGAGCCTATGCTCGCATGCTAGCTGTAAGAGTCTGTTCATTCCCCATTGACATCAACTAAAAGTCCGACAATACGTTCCAAACTCGAATTCACGTTTCATCCCTCTTTATTTCAAGCAAACTCCTCTCTTCCATATTCAATCTCCCTCAGTACAGTAGTCGCCATCCCAAATGAAATCCGTAGACCTAGTCACTTTCCACCATGATTCCCAAATCGCTCTAAACTTCCTCAAGGCATGTGGCTATCCTTCCACAGAATCCATATGCTATTTTGTCACTCCCACTTCGATTAAACCATCTCCTTTAAGCAAATTCTCGACCTCTGCTTTTCATACTTGACCTGCTAGCAATTCAACCACCGTGAGACACCTCCCACCATGTCCTTCCTCATCCTTCGTTGTCCGATTGCTGCCTCAAATCAAAATTCATCTATGTAGCACCTAAACTGATAAGTTTCTACCAACTCTAAACCTCCTCGGATATCCTCTTTCTCGAGCCATCAGCATTAGACACACCGATTCGATTCTGAACCGCTACACATCGCCATCTCTGACAACTGCTTCTTAGGCACCATTTCACAATACTCTGCCCCGAAGGCAAATCAAAGAAGACCATAACACCGGCGAACCTTAATGTGTTCAAACAAGGATGACGACACCACATCACAAATGAGAATTCTACAACGCTCGGAATATCAAGTCTCGTTACTCCATCAACCAAAGCCTGAATATTTATAGTCTGATTGCCTTTCCTCCGCTAGAATTCAATGTCAAACCTCTAAACCACACGCTGAGAGATCCTCCTTTTGGGTTATTCACTGCCTCGACATATAGTCAAGTACCCTACACTTACACCAACACTATGCGATAACAATGTATGAACATCATAGCAACTTGTGCATAGCCTCAAAACCATATAAAATACAGATACTGAGCTGAAACAATAGAACATCCTTCCACAAGGCGACGATAATAGTCTGCCCGAACACGCAAGGAAAAATATCCTGCACCACGTCTGCAGTACCACTTTAACTTCTCGATGCCCAATTGATAATAAGTGTTTCACGTC
The DNA here is from genome assembly GCA_000715115.1 of Nicotiana otophora. Classification (NCBI taxonomy): domain Eukaryota; kingdom Viridiplantae; phylum Streptophyta; class Magnoliopsida; order Solanales; family Solanaceae; genus Nicotiana; species Nicotiana otophora. The sequence goes on along the minus strand of AWOL01S0024677.1, from coordinate 143,423 downwards.
GCATAATATTGAGTAAGAAGGAAATCAAGGCATAAGCCTCAAAGGAATCAAATCGCATGATGAGGAATCAAGGAGGGAAGTGCTCCTAAGAGTTATTTATAGAAACGTCGCCGCGAATGGCCCGATCCCATCATAATGTGTGCACTGCTGAGGGTCGAAAGACACGAACCATAGATGCATCTATTATATTGCCGAGGCAAATGATCTGCTCCCATGAGAGTGTGGTACATAATCCTGCCGAGACAAACTGCCCGATCCTATTAGAATAAGAAGCTTTAATGGGTCTCTAACCCCACTCACGAATAAACGTGTGAGTTATGAATTTTAAGGAAAACCTTTCAATGAATACGCACAATGCCAGAGAACATCATAAGGGAAGCACAAATTATTTCCCGGATTATCAAGCAACTCGTAACATCTTTACAATAGCGAGTCTATCACCCTATGTAAGTCTAGTCTCAAGTCGTAATACCAAATAAAGGAATTAATCGAGCAAAGGTAACTCAATTAGTACAATTATAGCATGGCGTGAACCTAAGTCTACCCGTACATAATCAGGAATTCTAGCATACGGACAGACACCCGTCACCTTATACGTGTGTAGCTCCCACAACATGTAGCACATAAGAACATAATATCTACGGGGTAAATTCCCCCTCACAGGGTTAGACATGAGACTTACCTCACTCTGAAGTTCCATAACCGGCTCCAACACCACTCTAACACCTCAAACCGATGCTCATCGCTCCAAAACTAGTCAAATAATGCGCAAACCAATAAACATATACTCTAATACTCATAATAAATCAATTTATAACAATTCTCAACTCCGCTCGAAAAGTCAATAAAGTTAACCCTCGGGTTCACGTGCCCGGATTCCAAAATTGTTTGAAGATAAACTTTACCCATAACACCACGAACTCAAATATACAATTTATTCCAAATTCCACGTTTAATTTTGTGGTCAAAATCCAAAAATACCAAATTCTAGGTTTTCTACCAAAACTCCCAAATTTTTACTAATTTTCATGTTTAAATCCATATATAAACCATGTATTTAACTCACAATGTGAATAAATCACTTACCTAGTGGTGGGTGATGGAGAAGCTCCTTCAAAATCGCCCCAAGCTCGGCTCCCATGGAAGCTTTGAGATAAAATGAGCCAAAACCCGTTTTTGCAAACTTATACACTACCCAGGCGACTTTCATCGCGAACACGTCACTGCCCTCGCATTCGCGAAGCTCAAAAAACTCACGCCCAGATATTTTTTTTCGCGAACGCGGCAAGTCCCTCACGTTCATGAAGCACAACCTGCTTCAGCCCCCCAGTTCCTCTACGCGAACGCGAGACAGGGCCTGCGAACGCGAAGCTTTACCAGCTTGCCCTTCGTGAATGCGTCTGCCCAACCACGAAAACATAGAACAAAAAGGCCCAGTCCCAAATTCATTCTTCGCGAATGCGTGAGGCCTTTCGCGTTCGTGAAGAACAACACCAGCACCAGCAACACCAATTTAGCTAAACTTGGTTCGAAACCACCCTAAAACACACCCCAGGCCCCGGGGACCCCGTCCAATCACACCAACTAGTCCTACAACATGAAGCGAACCTGCTTGAGGCCTCAAATCACACTAAAAAAATATCAAAACTACGAATCGATGATCAAAATCCTTCTTTAAACTTTCAAACTTCGACGAAAGCGTCCGAATCATATCAAAACATTCCGAAATGATGCCAAACTTTGCGTGCAAGTCACAAATCATGATACGAACCTATTCCAATGCTTGGAACTCCAAACAGACATAGATAACATCAAATTCCACTTCAAACCAAACGTTTGAAATTCTTAAACCTTCAAAATGCCAACCTTCCATAATAAGCGCTGAAATGCTTCCGGACAACCCGATACTCAACCCGAGCATACGCCCAAATCCGAAATCACCATATGAACCTATTGGAACCTTCAAATCTCGATTCTGATGTCAACTCAAAAGTCAAATCTTAGCCAACTCTTCCAACTTAAAGCTTCCGAAATTACAATTTTCTTTCCAAGTCAACTCCGAACTTTCCGAAATTCAATTCCGACCACACGTACAAGTCATAATACTTGAATTGAAGCAACTAAAGGCCTCAAACCACTGAACGACGTGCTAGAGCTCAAAATGGTCGGTCTGGTCATTACAGTTGTACCAATTTTTCTAGTTTACCATCATCATACAAACTGGCATTGCTATCATAAATCCGAATCAAATCCTCTGCCAAGTGGAAAACTATAGGTACAAAATACTTGTTATCAATTTGCCACACACAGTACAACAGAATAGCCTTGCACCACTCCACATCCCCAGGTTTTGGCATACTTTATTGAGGATATAGCATCAGGGGTATAAGACACAAGTGTTGACAAACATCAACTGTTTCACAAAAGTCCAAATACTTTCCCTCTTTACTATCAGCCTTCTTGATCTTATCCCATGCAGTGCACATGTTATTGCATAATGCAACATCCATAACAACATGACTACGGGCATAAAGGCGTGGACGTTTTATGTTTTATACACGCAACAGTGCCACAAGTTCCTCAACATGCTAAATATTATAAAATATGTTTGTTAAATATGGAGCTACTAAAAAAAAAAGAAATACACGTAGTGAGTGATTAAGGGACTTACAAAAATTATAACGGACGGGTTAGCACCGCACAACTGCTCGAAAAACCTCCAGCCATAGCTCCCAGTCAACAAGTTTTTGGGAAACTTCTCCTTCTTGTCAAACCATTTACATAATAGTTTCTTATATTCCTCCGAAACAGGTTTGAGTACGTCTACCTTTGGTTTCTGTTTCTTGCTCTATTTCAGCTTCCTCATCTTGCTTGTAGAAATTGGAGCATTCCTCAATCTACTTTGCAATCTTGTAACCCTGTACCAAGGTGACTCAACTACTTCATAAGGGCTCTCATTCTGATTTTGAATCTCCCCAAGGATCTTCAACACCTTATCCAATTTCTCATTCACAACCTTCAACTCTCTGCGCACGTCTGTATCACTTGGCCTAGCATTGCATATCCTGCATGGTCCTCCTGGACCAATATTAGAAAACACCAACTAGTGGTGAACCAGGTATACTCCCACTCAAAGGGTCATTATCAGCAATGTCAGCTTCACCATTAGGCTCTAAGCTCGTTGCACCAGGTTCCTTTTTAATGGCAGTCACACATTCCAAATCAACCACTAGCTGGTCGATTATAGGATCTGCTACCTCGTCATCATATGGTACCAAATTCTTCATGTAGTCCATATCCATCTCACGTAGGGTAGGAATAAGATAAGGGTTCACCTCCTGAAAAATAACATAGATAAAAGTCATTAGACAAGCAATACAAAGAAATAGACACGAGGTCTATGATAATCTCCTACTTTGGTAGATTCTAATTTACTGGTGGACTGTTATTGCACTCCCTATCTTACCTCACCAAGGATATCAACTCTCTACTTAAAGGGATCCCAATAAGGGTCAGATGTCACTTTCTTGCTGTGCCATCTCAACATCCTTGGTCGCGGCATCAGTACGACCTTTGATTTCTCGGCACTACCACCAAATAGCGGAATTGCTTCGTACGCCCATGCCTACATTTTTTCATGAATCAAAAAGTATTAATTTCTGTCTGCAGTAAATAAAAAATTAGTACTCAACTGCAAAGAAATTTGAGAATTTTATTTTAATACTTACCATGAATGCCCATGGGAAGCCGTAAAAGGCATAACTAGCCGATTTGGACTTTTTACCAGAGATATTATTTTCCTTCCTCTTTCTCACATATGATTTGTATATTGAAAACATGTCCTTCTTGAAGTACTCAATTGTAAGCTCAAAATACTCCTTGCTCCATGGATATTTCATGAAAAATTTCAGATTGTTAGCCATACGAATCCACTTCTTATTGACGCGCACTATGTTATCCGTTGCAAGCAAGACTGAATGGATAAACCACACCAATGCAATCTTAAACCTCTCGACTGTGTCAAACCTCTTCGACTTCAACTGTTTCAAAAGCAGCTCTACATCCAACCTTTTCCTGCTAGACTGGCAAACTTTGTCGCAGAATGCTTGGCCATTATCCATTACTTTCTTCGTATCCTCTTTACTTGGTGTGGCACCACAGTTCAATCCAGTCATAATAGAAAATTCCTTCAATCCAAAGTAAACAGTCTTGTCTCCAACTAAAAATCACAACTCGCGCTTCTTCGCGCAATAAATTTGGTGAAGCAACAGGGAATGGACAAGCTGTCCATTGAACTGTGTCCAGTGCTCTGAAAGTTTTGCAAACTGACCAAAACAACCACTATTAAACTTTTCCATCAATTTAATTGTTCTAAGTTTGTCCTTGAACTCGTGAAATATATTGATCCTAGACCTCACACTTATCTTGGCTGAAAAATGTCTACGCTTTCTTAGAAAAGTTCTGAATCTGTATTTGGATGCGTCGATCGCCCTTACAAACACAGGAATTGACAAAGCATCCTGGTCACCTTCAACTGCTGCATTTGTTTCACTTTCCAGTCCATCTTCACCATCTTCAAGTTGTTCATCATCTTCTTCATCATCATCGTATTATTCATCTTCTTCTGTTGCTGCTACTTCTTCTTCTTCTTTTGCTACGTGTTCTTCTTCCGCTACATCTTTTGTTTTTCTTCTTCAGCATCTTTATCAACCTCCTGAGAAGCATCATCGCCATTTTCATCATCCTCCACACCTAAAGCTTCATCAGCACTGTCCTTTTCTTCTTCAACAATTATTTTTTCAGAAACATGTTCTTCCATTTGGGTTTTTGCTGCATTTATGTCCATGTCTTCTTCCTCCTCATCATCAACACCCTCTAATGCTAACCTCCTTGAAACAAATATTTTACTAACATGTATGTCATCATCAACTAATCTAGACTTTGATCTTGTTCTTTTTTTATTGATAGACTTTGATGGCTCTTTGTTCTTTTTTTTCTTATCACGCTTACAAATCTCAGTATTTCTTTTACTAGGGGAAGCTTTAGAGGTATGTGATTTTCGTTTTCTAGTAGCAGTTTTTGAAGGCTCAACAATTTCTTTACTTGGTGATACTTATTTTTCTGCATTTTCTTCCATGTTTGAAGGCTTTGAAGGCTCTAAAGGCTTTGTCAAAGGAATATGCTTCTTAGCAGCTGATTTCCTCCTTATGTTACCTACATGAAAATATGCAATGTCACATTTAATAATTTTAAACTTATGATCAGAATAAGAAAAATAAGCCCCAATTCCAACAAACATCTATGACCAGAAAATAATCGACCACAGGTTTATCAATAAACATTAGGTCGGCAGTTATGACGAAATTCTAATATGCAGAGCACAGAGGTCGTACAAGAAGCAAATATAACTACCCACGCCATATAAGATATGGCTATTCACAATCCAATCGATCTTAAATATGCACACGAACGAATCACTCTACAAAATCCAAAATCAAAAATGTAAGAAACGGAAAAAGAAGAATTTAGGATTTGCCAAAATTAACGCGTTCTGAGCTTTAATACAATGCTTGATGGGTCTATAGAGATGATTACACCCAAAATCGAAGCTTGATTCTTGTCCCGTCCCGCCGGAAATCACCTTGGCCGATGGGTTGAGTGAAAGAGAAAAGAGAACAGAGAGAAGAGAGATGAGAGAGAAACTAAGCGGAAGAAATGAGAGAGCAAGCAAGTTTTTCAAACTTTATATGTGACCCACAAGTTTCTAAAATATTAAAAAGGCACCATCTACCCTAACCCACTCATTTAACCATTTTCCAACCCAAAAGAAATTGAGAAAGAAAATGGGAGGTCACTTGACCAATTCAAGTGTTGAGGAGGTCTTCTTGACAATTCCTCTCCAATTACATGCTGACCAAGTAATTACTTTGTCAGACAAACATGTCAAATCTGTGTAATTACACTCAAATTCAATTACAGGGTGACCTTTCCAAACAGGCCCTAAAAGAACCTTAAACTTCTTTCATAAAATCCATATTATAATGAGAGACAAAAACAAATAACGTACATGACTTTGATCCAGTGGTAAAGGGTAATGCATAATATGTTGGTTATCAGTACGCCATGGTATTGAACTCTCTCATATACAAAATATGATATTAAGGGAAAATGATAAAATTGTGAACCCATTATTCATCGAGTTCTGAACTTGCGACACTTATCTCGGAGATTTCTTAGCTAAAAAAGATGAAACACAAAAAAAAAATCTACTTTCTAATATATGCATCAATCAAATGAGGCAAAAAAAAAATTAGACAATTTAGAAAATTTGAGTTGGAAAGTAAAATTGTGAGAAATATGAAAAAGGTTATACGTAGAGAAAGAAAAATAAAATTGATTAGAAAGTAAATATATTATTTAATCTAATAAGAGAAAAAAAAATTATCGTATTAACTCACTCAATTTTAAATTTTATTTTTTTTATTAATAATTATATAGATTATATAATAATATAGTAATACTTCATATTTTTGAAACCTTAAATATTTGGGACCTTAAAATTTGGAAGCCCATGGCAAAAGTTTCACCTGCCTTACCCTAGAGCCGATGCAAGCAATTTTACTTGAAAAAAGGAAATATTGAAATAGCCTGAAATTGGTAGGATGCCCTTAGTCCCATATAGCAACTTTGAATTAAGCAGGGGCATATTTATTTTACCAATTTTCTTCGTTTTTCTAATCATAGGGTCTTCTATCATTCTAATTCTAAAATTAGAGCATCAATGTGCAATAGATTTCTTTATTCATGTTCTTACATTGTTGTTCCACACCTCAACTTGATTCATTTTTCACTGCCATTAACAGCTGCTAAAGAACAGAAATAATACTGTCCTCCAAATACAGAAAATCACTTGACCCTCCAAATACAAAATATCATAATAAGACATCTAATATTCTCAACTGAGAAAGAGGAATAGCAGGATTGAAAATAGTCTCTTTAACAAAAATCATTCTGCCTCACATATGTACTCTCGTGCCTGCTATATTTGCCTCTTCCTCCATGTCTTCTCGCTAAGCAGCTCAAGCTGTTGCTGCTTTAAGCCTAGAACTGACTGCTTCCCATGACACGAGCTTCTCCATAAAGATGGATATGTAGTCAGGCCGCCGGTTCTACAAGCAAAACATGGTAGTGCTACCGTTAAGAGAGTTCAAACATATGTCTTGAGGAAACATGGAACATCAAAGAAAATATTTAAGTAGTTTCATCAGCCAGGCTTACCTGAAAGTCCAGATAGTAGGCATGCTGCAATATCAAACACAAAATTAAAAGAATAAGACATCACTTCCTAAATCATTTCAACCACCCGCCTTCCAACGGGAGAGAGTAAAAAAAAGAAAAAAACCCAAATTCAGATAGATTTAAGACAAGTGAGTGTGTCTACTTACCTCCCAAACGTCTATGGTGAGGAGCGGCTGCAACCAAAACCACAGTTGTGAGATTCCACTATATTATTAACTACTAGGTATGTAAGATAAAACCACAGTAGTGAGGTTTGCACTATAATACTAACTACTAGGTATGTAAGATAAAATCCTCATGAACAAAAGAAACAGAGAAGCACACGTTATACTCACTGTGTAACCCAAAACAAGAGGATTTTCAGCGTTAGGAGTTTTCACCAAGGCAAGCTTTTTCTCTTCAGGTTTGTCTACAAAGTAACAAATGCATCACTTTTCAGCTATTTGGCTCAGTTTTAAAAAAGGGTTAGACGGACACATAGATATGCACACAAAGGCAAAGAATTTCTCACACGCAAGCCAGGCCCAACCAGAGCCAAATTGTGTTGCCGCAGCTGCCTTAAATTCTTTAACAAATGCATCATAGGAACCAAAGTCTCTGTTGATTAGTTCTAATAATTCACCAGATGGCTCTCCTCCTCCGTTGGGCTTCATTGATTCCCAGAAAAACTGATGATTCCAGGCCTGTAATGCGAAAGAAGATATAACAGGACTCGGCAACTCAGCGTTTTACATGTAAAAATAGCCAAAAGTGCATAAACCATTGAACCAACAGACTGACTTGTTATAGTCAATGCCTTACTTTGATAGCTTAAAAACTGTTGCATTACAAACAAATACAGCAATCAAATGTTAAGTTCCCATCAAAGACTTGGATCATTTAGAAATGAAATATTACTCTTGTAAAGAATTTTCTTTTATAACCATACCAAACAGATTCAGAAATTCATTGATAAGGGACTTGATTGTACATAACAGAAATCTCTTTCCTGAGCAAGTAAATTAACCACTCAGGAAGCCTCTCAAGCGGTTAAACAAAAAAGGAGGGGAAGGAGAGAAGTGATACTTTACCTGAGCTGCATTGTTGAATGCTGGGAGGGGAGCACCTTTATTATATGTAACAAGTATTATGTCTTCTAGTGTCTTTCCATCTAGTTCTGTTCCGTCTATTTGCTTGTTTAAGTTGTCGACATAAGCTCTGTGATGCTTTCCCCAGTGGAATTCAAACGTTCGACTACTCATGTGAGGCTCCAAAGCATCCTATGTCATATTCAGAGGTTGAGAGTATTAGCGTATAAAGAAGACAGACCGAACTAACAGAGAAGCCAGCAGAAGAGGGAGAAACAAAGAGGGGCAGGGGGAGTTTTTACATTATGAACAAATTGTAAAATTTGCATCCTTCTACAAATCATAATTAGCGATAACATGCTTGTTTCAACTTTCAAGCAAAAAAAAAAAAATTTAAGAAAATAATAATAATAATAATAACTGAACAAAGAAACAAGCATATCTCTGGAAGTACTCTTCTTTCCTTGTTTAATAAACTGCTCCAAAAAGTGAAAAATGAATCCTAAGAGGCCTTAATATGCATGTCTCAGTCAAATACATCAAATGAATCAAGATTTGAGAACAATATTACTTTGAAATGACTTTCTGAAGCATTAAGTGATATAAATACGATATTCATCTTAGAATTATGATATGAAATGGAACTTTTTCACACTTCCCCGACTAAAACTGAAAATATATGATAGGAGAGTTTCATGCTGGAGAGACCAACCTGCCCACAATGAGGAGTAATAAGTTGGCATCATTTAGGCAACAACCAACAGACCCAAAAACATTTTCCTTTCAGGGATCTTAAATCCCCAAAGCTGAAAGTTGAGATCTAGTATCATCAAATTGAAGGGGGGGAGGGCGGGATTGTATGGATTTAGGAATAGAGTCCATAATTTTACATCATTAAGGTTAGATGCTCCTAATTCCTGAATCTTAACAAGAATTAGCAATTCTGGAAACGAATCCTCTAACAAAATCCCAGTCACTATGCTTCTAATAGAAATGCTTACACGGTTCAGTTAAAAAATTTGGAACACATGATACAACAATAATAACAACGCCTCAATCTCAGAATATAAATCTTCTATATCAATTCTGCTCGACCTATTTCATTACAACACCCAAAGGGTTAAGAACATAAGAAACCAAGAAAAGAAAGGTGTCTGAAGGAGGATACGTTTGAAAAATTACCATGGGATAAGGAGGAGGCTGGAGTTCAAATTTAGCTGTTATTGTGGCAGAACCAGCTTTTCTTGCAAACTGTTTCTGCAACCAAACAAATTAAAATACACTCAATTTGGGAGATAAAAAGAACACAGTGATAGCTTTGCTGTTAATTTTCACAAACAATCTTATAATTATTTGTGCATAGCAAAAGCATTTCATCGTAAACTTTATTAGTCAAAGAAAAGACAATTATTATTGGCTATGTCATCTAAATAATACTACATCAGAAATACCTTTTGGGTTCTCAATTGTAGGCTCTGATGAGATGACCCATGAAATCCTGCATCATTGATAAATAAAACATCAAACTACTGCATTTAAGGGTGAGAAAAGATAGAAAGAGGAAATAAAAAGTTGACCTAGGCGGGGAAGAAAAGCAGAGGTCAGTGAATTAGCAGAAGCAGTAGTAGCGGCCATCATCATCAGTTCAGTTCTGACTTCTGATTCTGTGTAAAAGATTACTGAAAGTTAGAAATAAGCAAAGTATGGACTTCTCTAGATTTTGCTTTTGTGGGATGTAAAATGTTGGCTCTCAACGTGTCGACATTATGAGATGCAATTTCATGTGGTCCGATTAGTAAATTATAAATTATGTGGTGCTACATTCAATTGTGTAGTACACTCTAGTCTGTGTAGTACACACTTCCACCAACCCTATATGAGAAAATTCCTTTTTAAACAAATTGTGTCAGATAAGTTAAAATATGATAATATGAATATTTTTTCACTGTGATTACAGAATATGTCACGTGAAAATATTTCTAATTTCACTATATAATGGATTGTTTGGTACTAGAGATAACTGGGATAAGATGTGTGATTAAATTTATCGTGTTTGGTTGGAGGTATAACTGATCAATGTCGTTTGTTGTAGAACCACCTGCATTCATTAAAGATGCAGCACACCGGCAAAAGGGTACCGTCGAATAGCACTAGTATGTACGTTTAATCTCAGACTTAATCCAGGGATATCTCATCTTATCCTACCTTATCCCATCAAACTTGAGATTATTTTATCTCACCTCCCATATAGTATAAATTAGTCCTGAGATTGTAATCCCGGAATAATTTAACCGTGTACAAAACAACCCCTAATAGCGTAAGAAATATTTTTAAAATAAATAGTGGTTTATTGGTAGAGCTGTCAATATGGGCTGTGCCGGGTTAGCCCAGCCCCACCCACGTGGGCTTTAGCAATTGACGGGCTGGGCTGGGCTAGCCCGTCATTTTGATGGGCCTTATAATGGTTAGCCCACCCCAGTCTATGCGGGCCACGGGCCCCCACGGGCCGGCCCATTATTTTTAAAAATATAATTTTATATATTTTTTAAGTTCTAATCTAAAAAAAGATAAATATTTAAAAGTTAAAAAATATCTTATTGGAAAATTTTCGCAAGACTTAATAACTTTTTATACTGTTCCAATATATCACAATAAATAATAAAATAGTAAAAGACAAGATTATATTTCATTCACTAAAAGTCAAAACTCAAAACAAACTATTCAAGAGAGCGTCCATGATGCTAGTGGGATATCTAACACATCATCTTCATCAAATACATTTGAATCCGTTTGTGACAAGGTTGTCTTAACATCTTCACTTTCATCTACATCTACAATTCATATGCAATGTTAATTAGTTAAATATTAAAAATAATTAAAATTTAAGAACTAATGATATTCAAATTCACATAAAAAAAATTACCAGTTTTAGTTTGGAAAAAGTCGTGCAGCCAATTTCAAGTAGTAACAAGTGTTTGGACATTTTCATGATGGATGCAACTTCTGTACTTTGTCAGAACACGCCCACCAATGCTAAAATGTTTATTCTGATCCTATAGTGGTAATAAGAATACTAAGTATATCACGCGCCATCACTAAAAGATCGGGATATTTTCTAGAATTGTCCTTTCAATACATGACAACATCCATCTCTTGAAACTTCTCAAGGTCAAGCTTTCGTTCATTTAAGTAAAAATTCAATTTTGACTTTCCATCGCTAGAGGCAGTATACCTTTTATATTTTAAATAAATATTATGCCCACGGGTAGGCCCAGCCCAACCCTAGTCAAACCTCATGGGCCACGGGCTTACTCGGGTCGGACTTAAAAGCCTTGTTTTTAAATTGTCTCCAAAAAATCCAGTCTAACCCTTCTAAATCACGAGTTAGGCTAAACTGGCCCAACAGGCCAAGCCCATATTGACGGCTCTATTTATTGGTAAGAAATTGTTTTCCAAAGCTAACCAGCGTCAAAGAAGTATTCAATTCCTTTACGCCAACTTCAATGGGTGGTCGAGCGGTCGCAAACGAATATAATTGTGTGATCGCACGGGTGCTATAAGTCCAATTTGCTTTAAATAAAAACTAATATTTTCATCGTTTTAATTTTCTTCGAACCTTTTCGAAGTACAAGGTTAAATTAATTAATCTTCGGTATAAATTCAAATATAAATTCTTTAAATATTTGAAATAAAATTTATATATTTAAAAATTATATATATATATATATATATATTTTATAAATTACATTAGTTAACAATAAGAAATATTTAAAAGTTATTTACTCAAAATATAATCAAAGAAAATTAATAATAGATTAATTCTTTTTGAACCGAAAAATATTTTCCTAACACATGCACTCATATATAAATAGAAAATAAGTAAAATCTCTAGTTTCCGGGTAGAAGGAGTTGAAGAGCATACGTTAAAGTTAACGAATTATAGTAGAAAAGTATATTTTTAACACCACAAATAAAACGTTTGTTAACGACAAACGTACTAAACAAATAATAATCCAGTGGATGACACCACATGTGGTCCCTGGATAATTTTTCAAGCTTGTGGCCTGCACGAGCTCACTGCACACGACCGGGAAAACATGGAAAAGGACATTTACCCATGCAAATAACATTTGAGAATGATCAAGAGAAAAGCATTATATGACCACTGAAATGAGATGTAAAAGATCACTTGAGAGTGCAGACCCCGCTCCAGCCCTTGTTCATTTGTTTTCTTCAATTATGTGTTCAGCAGTCAATCAATTCATTTCCACCTAAAACTAAGACAAAAATAATTAGACTTAACAGATGGCTAACATTTATCTAACAATATGGCTGATGAAAGCTATAAAAAAGTTCGTAAATGAAAGCAATAATGGATATATGTACTCAAGGAAATTGATATTAGAATGTAGACAATTGTATTGATTTATGTTCATCACCATTGTATACGGCAAAAATCGACTTCGACCTTCGTATGACTGTCGAAATTGGAACATAAAGGACCGAAGAGCGTCTTCATAATATCGGGATGAGATCCAAAGTCAGGTTACCGAACTTCGAGCTTTAGGGACCGATCAATATCGAGCTCGAAGTCATTATCGAGCTCGAATCCAAATCGAACTATGACGCGAAGCGAAGTTATCTAGCTTAAGAGTCAGAGACCGACCAATACTAAGCTCGAATCAATACCGAACCCGAATCAATATCGGGCCTCGAGTCAAAATCGAGCTCGAGTCAATACCGAGCTCATAGACAAGAGCCGTTGCAACCGCACTAAGGGAGAGAATCTCGCGGGAATTAGAAAAATACTGATTTATCATGGGTTCCCACTATGTATATTTAATTATATTTAAAGTAGGATCCCTCCACTATAAGAGGAATGACTATTGTTTCTGTAAAGACATCTCTATCAAGTCACTCATAGACTATAACTGAAATACTATGGTTACATTCCTATATTGGAAGATTATCCTTTTGAGCTTCATACATTATTTATCTTACTTATTCATAAATCATCCTTCTTTCAACTTTGCTTATATCTCATTTTTTACAGTCAATATTTGATATTTCTACTTCCCTTTACGATTTGTGTCAAGCCACGTGTCCTTAGAACTATATACAAATTCAATTTAATCTATTTTTCGGGTAAACAGTTTGGCGCCCACCGTGGGGATAAGGATAACTGTAGTTATTTGATACGAATCTGCAAAACACACAATTTTACGCTTGTTTTTGGAAGTGTCTTTGATTTCGGATTAGCAACGACGCACTCTCAATTAATGGCCTTACCTATCGACAACGAAGTTAGCCTTCAAGGTGAGAACAACAACTTGACGCCTAGGGCCGAAAGGCCGCTTGTCGATGTCGTTGGGGCTCGAGTCAAAGTACCATTAGACGTTAATTCGCATGTGGCCATTGAGGCAAACCAACGTTCTGAACCTGAAAATAACATTCATGGTGGTACTCGATCTGCAGCTCGAGACACCCATAACGTAGAGGAAAACGAAATCAGCTTGCGTATGATTTTCGAAATGTTGCAAACTCAACAGGTAGCGATAGCTCAGTTGCAAATCCAAACTCAAGTACAGAGCAGGTCGGAGCCCAGTCCACCCCGAGAAATCACCCACAAAACGGAGCCAGCTATAGTAAGGTCAAATGAGCAAGAATCAAGGACTAATCCCGAAATTACTAAAATACTCGAGGAACTCACAAAATGGATCAAAGCAAACGATAAAAAAGTAGAAACATATAACTCAAGGGTCGATCAGATCCCGGGGGCACCATCAGTGTTAAAAGGGTTGGATTCCAAAAAATTCGTGTAAAAGCCTTTCCCTCGAGTGCAGCTCTAAAACCGATCCCCAAAAAATTCCGTATGCCCGAGATTCCTAAATATAATGAAACGACCGACCCTAACGAACACGTCACCTCTTACACATGTTCCATAAAGGGTAACGATTTAGAAGATGATGAAATTGAATCTGTGCTGTTGATAAAATTCGGAGAGACCCTTTCGAAGGGAGCAATGATCTGGTACCACAACCTACCACCGAATTCCATCGACTCATTTGCCGTGTTAGTAGATTCTTTCGTAAAGGCACACGCCGGGGCCATAAAGGTCGCAACGAGGAAATCATACCTTTTCAAGATAAGATAAAGGAATAATGAAATGCTAAGGGAGTTCGTGTCCCGATTTCAAATAGAACGCATGGAGTTGCCACCGGTCACAGATGATTGGGCCATTCAAGCTTTCACCCAAGGGTTGAACGAGCGGAGTTCGATAACATCACATCGGTTGAAACAAAATTTGATCGAGTATCCAGCTATAACTTGGGCAGATGTGCACAATCAATATCAATTGGAGATCAGGGTCGAGGATGACCAATTAGGAGCCCCTTCCGGTTCAGTACATCCAAACAGGTCGACAGTTAAAAACCAAAGGGACATCGACAAGAAGCAAAGGTCGAACAAAGATCGATATCAACCATATACCGCAGATCGAAGGAACAATGGTTCAGGACGCAATTCCTCCCGGAACGATCGAAAAAACGATCGAGGAGAGAATCCTCGGGTACTATGAGCAAAAGTGGTTTTGACAAGTATGCCGATTCCACGGAGGCACCTCGGTTATCGGAATATAACTTTAGCATCGATGCATCAGGCATTATATCAGCAATTGAAAGGATCAAAGATACTAGGTGGCCCAGACCCATACAAATCGATCCTTCCCAAAGAAACCCAAATTTGATGTGCAAGTATCATGGCACGCATGGTCACAAGACCGAGGATTACAGACAATTAAGGGAGGAGGTAACCCATCTATTCAATGAGGGCTACCTTCGAGAGTTCCTCAGCGATCGAGCCAAGAATCATTTCAGAGAAAGGGATGCCAATAGGAAAAATGAACAGGATGAACCCCAACATATCATTCATATGATCGTCGATGGGGTCGACATTCCACAGGGACCCATATTCAAACGCACTAAGGCATCAATCACTAAGGAAAAATGAACCCGAGATTATATGCCCGAAGGCATTTTATCATTCAACAACGAAGAGGCAGAAGGCATTTATCAGCCCCAAAACGACGCTCTGATAATTTCTATCTTATTAAATAAAGTTCAAGTTAAGCGTGTTTTAGTGGATCCATGTAGCTCGGTGAATATCATCTGATCGAGGGTCGTGGAGCAGCTCGGCCTACAAAATCAAATCGTGCCCGCAGCTCGGGTCTTAAACGGCTTCAATATGGCCAGTGAAACAACTAAAGGAGAGATTATTCTACTGGTGAACGTGGCTGGAACCATTCAAGATACCAAGTTCCACGTAATTGAGGGCGACATGAGGTATAATGCTCTTCTCGGAAGGCCTTGGATCCACAATATGAGGGCAGTCCCCTCGACTCTCCACCAAATGATGAAATTCCCAGTGTCAGATAGTATAAAAATGGTATACGGGGAGCAGCATGCTGAAAAGGAAATGTTTGCGGTCGATGAGGTAACACCGATATCGACACTATCAACCTCGGAAAGGTCAAGCATCAAAGGTAAACAGGAAGTCAAGTAGAAATCACAGCCACAAGTCTCGACCGAATCAGGGAAGCAGGAGATAGAAGAAGAAGAGGAAGATTTTCTGACCCATCGAACTTTTATTGTTCCCGAAGATTCTGACGCCACCAAATCAACGGTCGAAGAACTGGAACAGGTTATATTGATCAAGTATATGCCCGAGCGAAAGCTATACTTGGGAACGGGGTTAACCCCCGAACTCAGGAAAAAGCTTATTCAATTTCTTATTGATAACGTATATTATTTTGCTTGGTCCCATTTAGACATGACAGGAATTCCACCGGAGATAACAATGCATCGGCTAAGCCTGGACCCTAGGTTCAAACCGGTGAAGCAAAAAAGAAGACCCTAGTCTAAGGTAAAGCACATATTCGTAAAGGACGAGGTAACTAAACTTCTCAAAATAGGGTCCACTCGGGAGGTGAAATATCCTGAATGGTTAGCCAATGTAGTTGTAGTCCCTAAAAAATGGAACAAACTTAGAATGTGTGTAGATTATAAGGATTTGAACAAGGCGTGCCCCAAAGATTCTTTTCCACTGCCTAACATTGATCGCATGATCGATGCCACGACCGGCCATGAGATCCTTACTTTTATCGATGCCTATTCCGGGTACAATCAAATCCAAATAAACCTGGAGGATCGAGAAAGGACTTTATTTATCACCAAGTATGGAACATATTTTTATAATGTAATGCCCTTCGGGCTAAAAAGTGCAGGAGCTACTTACCAACACCTAGTAAATAAAATATTCGAAGAACAAATAGGTAAATCAATGGAAGTTTATATTGATGACATGCTAGTTAAGTCTCTGCATGCAGAGGACCATTGGCTCATTTGCAGGAAACGTTCGAGATTTTAGGGAAATACAACATGAAGCTCAACCTCGAGAAACGTGCTTTAGGGGTCGATTCGGGCAAGTTCCTTGGCTTTGTGGTATCGAATCGGGGGATCGAGATCAACCTCGATAAAATCAAGGCCATAGAAGACATCACCATCATGGACAGTGTAAAAGACGTGTAGAAGCTAACTGGACTGATAACTGCCTTAGGCCGATTCATTTCGAGGTCGTCGGATCGAAGCCAGAATGTTTTCTCTCTACTCAAAAAGAAGAACGATTTCACCTAGACCCCGGAATGCCAACATGCATTAGAGGAATTGAAGCGATACCTATCGATCCCACCACTGCTTCACACTCCAAAGGCAGATGAGAAACTTAACTTGTACTTGGCAGTATCGGAAATCGCGGTAAGTGGTGTCATAGTTTGAGAAGAGAAAGGTATACAATTTACTGTTTATTATGTAAGTCGAACCTTAGGAGAAGCAGAAACTAGATATCCACACTTAGAGAAATTAGCACTTGCACTAATAAGCGCCTCTAGAAAGTTAAGACCATACATTCAATGTCACCCCATATGCGTATTAACCACTTACCCACTTCGTAAAATTTTGCACAAGCCCGAACTATCGGGCCGATTGGCCAAATGGGTCATCGAACTCAGTGGGTACGATATCGAATATCAACCCCGGACGGCCATCAAGTCTCAAATTTTAGCGGACTTCGTGGCCGATTTCACGCCAACCTTCGTACCCGAAGTTGAAAAGGAACTCTTGTTAAAATCGGGTACATTATCGGGGGTATGAACCCTCTTCACAGACGGTGCTTCGAATGTGAAGGGGTCCGAGCTAGGCATCCTTTTGAAACCGCCCACGGTTAGCACTATTAGGCAATCTATCAAAATTTCTAGGTTGACTAACAATGAGGCCGAGTACGAGGTCATGATTGTAGGTCTCGAACTAGCTAAAAGCTTGGGAGCAGAAGTCATTGAAGCCAAGTATGACTCTTTACTGGTGGTGAACCAAGTAAGCAAAACCTTCGAAGTTCGAGAGGATATAATGCAAAGGTATTTGGACAAACTGCAGGTAACTTTGCACCGTTTCAAGGAATGGACTTTATAGCATGTGCCTCGAGAAAAAACTAGTGAGGCCGATGCACTTGCAAATTTGGGTTCATCGGTAGAGGAAGATGAGATCAGCTCGGGGACTGTCGTTCAACTCTTGGGATCCGTAATTGAGGAGGGCCATGCCGAGATAAACTCTACAAGCTTAACTTGGGATTGGAGGAATAAGTATATTGAATACTTGAAGAATGAAAAGCTCCCATCGGACCCTAAAGAGTCAAGGGCCCTACAAACCAAAGCTGCTCAATTTACATTGGCTGAAGATGGAACATTATACAGAAGGACATTCGATGGACCATTGGCAGTATGCTTAGGACCAGGAGACACCGATTATGTTTTACGAGAGGTCCATGAAGGCACTTGTGGGAACCACTCCGGCGCTGAATCACTGATTCACAAAATCATTAGAGCAGGATACTACTGGGATAGCATGAAAAAAGACACTAAGGAGTTTGTTCGAAAATATGATAAATGTCAAAGATTTGCACTGATGATCCATCATCTCGGAGAACGACTTCATTCAGTCCTATCCCCATGGCCATTCATGAAATAGGGGATGGATATCGTCGGCTCTCTGCCATTAACCCCAGATAAAGCTAAGTTCATTTTATTTATGACTGACTATTTATCTAAATAGGCTGAAGCATAGGCATTCAAGAAAGTGAGAGAGAAAGAGGTTATAGACTTCATCTGGGACGACATCGTATGTCAATTTGGGATACCCGCCAAAATAGTGTGTGACAATGGAAAATAATTTTTTCGGCAGCAAAGTGACGAAATTCCTCGAAGACCACAAAATAAAAAGCATATTATCAACGCCGTATCACCCTAGTGGGAACGAACAGGCCGAATCAATGAACAAGACTATCATTCAAAACCTAAAGAAAAGGTTGAAAGACGCTAAGGGGAAATGGAGAGAAATTCTACCTGAAGTCCTTTGGGCATATCGAATAACATCAAAGTCCAGTACGGGGGCAACCCCGTTCTCCTTAGTATATGGCTCTGAAGCATTGATTCAAGTCGAAGTCGGGGAACCCAGTGCTAGGTTACGACATACAACAGAAGAGTTAAATCACGAGGCTATGAATACTAGCCTCAAATTATCATATGAAAAATGAGAAACCGTACTCGTTCGAATGGCTGCCCAAAAACAGCGGATCGAAAGATACTATAATCGAAGAACCAATCTTTGACATTTTAAAATCGAGGACTTAGTACTAAGGAAAGTCACCCTCAACACCTGAAATCCAAATGAAGGAAAACTGGGTCCGAACTGGGAAGGACCGTATCAGATACTCAAAATTGTCGATAAAGGATCCTACAAACTCGATGTTATAAACGGTGAGCAACTACCAAGCAATTGGAACGCGTCGCACCTAAAAAGATACTACTGCTAAAGTACGACCCTGCCATTCTCGTTATATTTCGAAACTAACCCTTGCAGGAGTACGACCAGGAACAAAGATGGATTATTCAACACGAAGCCTTAGGCCTGAAAGCACGCATTGCACTCTTTTTCCCTTAGACCAATTTTTGTCCCAAATGGGTTTTTTCGGCAAGGTTTTTAATGAGGCAACCATTACAATCAACAATATACGAGGCCTCTTTACAATCAACCTCGAATACTGGGGGGCATTACCATCGAATAAATCAAGTTCGATACAAGAAAGTACATGTCAAACAGGGTCTCGATAGGGAAAAATGTAAGGGCCAAATGATCAAAATAAACCATGCCCACATAGATTTGCTCGAACCCTGGCATAAAACACAAACACATGTATAATGACTTATAAAAAGAAACTTCTTTACCGATATCTCATATTTTGGAAAATTCGTTCTACTACATGATCCAAACAGGCTTAAGGGTCGACCACGACCGAAGGAGTTTGAAAAGCTTACCCCATAAATCGGGGCCTGCCAACTACAATATCGACGAGATCAAGCTCAATAAAGCTTACGGGCTACTTTACTTTGAGTTAGAGCAATCAATCACTCGACTATAAAGCCTACGAGCTACTTTACTTCGAGTTCGAGCAATCAATCACTCGACTATAAAACCTATGGGCTATTTTACTTCAAGTTCGAGCAATCACTCACTCAACTATAAAACCTATGGGCTATTTTACTTCAAGTTCGAGCAATCACTCACTCAACTATAAAACCTATGGGCTACATTACCTCGAGTTCGAGCAATCACTCACTCGACCATAAAGCCTACGGGCTACTTTACTTTGAGTTCGAGCAATCACTCACTCGACCATAAAGCCTACGGGCTACTTTACTTTGAGTTCGAGCAATCACTCACTCGACTATAAAGCCTACATGCTACATTACTTCGAGTTCGAGCAATCACTCACTCAACTATAAAGCCTACGAGCTACTTACTTCGAGTTCGAGCAATCACTCACTCAACTATAAAGCCTACGAGCTACTTACTTCGAGTTCGAACAATCACTCACTCGACTATAAACCCTACGGGCTATTTTACTTCGAGTTCGAGCAATCACTCACTCGAATATAAAGCCTACGGGCTACTTTACTTCGAGTTCGAGCAATCACTCACTCGACTATAACGCCTACGGGCTATATTACCTCGAGTTTAAGAAATCACTCATTCGACCATAAAACCTACGAGCTACTTTACTTCAAGTTCGAGCAATCACTCACTCGACTATAAAGCCTAGGGGATACATTATTTCGAGTTCGAGCAATCACTCACTTGACTATAAAGCCTATGGGCTACATTATTTCGAGTTCGAGCAATCACTCATTCGACTATAAAGCCTACGGGATACCTTACTTAGAGTTCGAGAAATCACTCACTCGACTACTAAGCCTAAGGGCTAACAGTTATTCAGAGTTCAAGCAAAGCACTCACTCGACCATAAAGCCTACGGGCTACCTTATTTCTAGTTCAAACAATCACTCATTCGACTATTAAGCCCTTTCTGCCTTACTTCGAGTTCGAACAAAGCACTCACTCGACCAATAAAGCCTAAAGGCTAACAAAATATTCCAAGTTCGAACAAGCAGTCACTCAGTTATAAAGACTACAAGGTCCGAATTCAATCAAATTGCCTAAAGCCTCGAACTTATGAAAACTTTCATAAGGCATGACGGAAACGAAATCTTCACAAAGGCAGAAAATAAAACAGACAAGTCGGGAAAGGAAAAGATCTTTATATATATATATATATATA